>JANEXQ010046380.1:19739-46637 GCA_026283885.1 Poicephalus gulielmi | reverse complement strand
GACTTTCTGAGCCTCATGCTCTGCCAGGGAGGAGGGGAAGCCGGGAGGAAGCAGAGACAGGACACCTGACCCACACTGACCAAAGAGCTATTCCATACCACAGCACGTCATGCTCAGGATGTAACTGGGAGTTACCTGGAAGGGTCAGATCACTGGGGGGGTTGGGCTGGGTATCGGTCGGCAGCAGGTGATGAGCGGTTGCATTCTCTTCCCTTTTTATTGCCCTTATCATTATTGTTATGGGTGGCAGCAGCAGTGATTTGTGTTATACCTTAGTTACTGGGCTGCTCTTATCTCAACCTGTGGGAGTTACATTCTTTTGATTCTCCTCTCCATCCCTCCTGGAGCTGAGGGAGGAAGGTGGGGGAGTGAGTGAGAGACTGCGTGGCTGATTTATGACTTGGCTTAAACCATGACACTGAGCTGTGGTTTTCTCCCAACATTATTCAAAGCAAAACTGCAAGATGTTCCTGCTACTGTCTGCAAACCTACTTACGTTACATCCTTAAACATACTTCCCTTTATCCCAGAGGGCCTTCTTGAGTTTGCATAATGAAAATGGGAAAAATCTGAAATTCCATATTTCTTTAATATTGAGAACATGGGAAATAAATAACCTTGGGCTTTCCCTCCTCCAAGAAGAGTGGTGATGTAAGAGCAAGCTAAGTGCAGCTGACTTACCTGGGGTTCTTTAGTATGGTCCAAACCAATAAAAGAGCCTCTTGCATAAAATGAAAAGGTCAAGAGTATAAAGATGTGATCTCAGCGGGGAAGAGAGCCAAGAAAACAGTTCGCTATTTAAATAGCTGATTAAACAAAATATAATGAGGGCTAACTTGGCCCCTTTCCCAGGGTTCATAAACCCACACAAAGAACCTCCTCTGGGGGCAGTACAGCATGACGCGTGCCTTACTTAAATCAGGCCATTTAAACAGCTGACCTTTTTCAGTGTCAGCTTCTGCTTGTTCACAGACCCACAGCTCTTTCTGAAGCTAACCTTTTCTTCTGCTGCCTGCTTGCTTGCATTGTATCTTCCCCACCTTTAGATGCATCAGGAGCCAAATTAAATAAACCAGAATTACAACAGAAGTTCCAGGAAACCCTTCGCTGCACTTTTATTTCCCCAGGTCCCATTTCCTGAGAAACAGCCTGCCTCACCTGGCCTTGAAAGGCTGGGGAGCCCAGCTCCCTAGGGTTTGCAAATCCCAAACTGTAGAAGATGAAGCTGTGCTACAAGGGAAGCATCACACAGAGCTAATCCAGACAGGTGATGTGCCCTCTTCTCATCAAGCTCTCAAGTACCCCAGAGCTTCATTTTGCACAACTTCAGCAGCCTGCTGTGCTCTCCAGTGGGCTGGTACCAGGGCCCCACTGCTCTGCTAAACCTGAGGAACAGATTTCCAGCAGCAAATTAAATCACTTGGGCACAAGTCCACCCTCACCTGCTTCACAGCTTCCAGACAGGTGGCTTGTATTTATATTAGCCCACTGCTCATGTAGAATTGGCTTTTCATGTCAATATTGACCATATAGACATGCGGTCCATATGGTATGGACCACAGAGAATACCTCATTTAAAAAGAAGGGTTCCCATCAGAGAAGAGTCTGCAGACTCAGAACCATGAACACCAAGAGGAAGAGTGGGCAAAGAGTGGGACGGAATAGCTATAACTGCATGTCTTTGACTAAAAAACCCCACTAAGGTCTTTGCATTGCCTACAGGAGGCTGTGGATCAGAATTTGGCTTGGGAAGAAGGGGGAGAATTGCAGCTATCAAAAGCTTTCATTGAAGTGAAACAATGACTTGAGCACAAGAGCTGGAGTTAATAAAAGGACAAATTATGATGCACTGCTCAGGGAGACATG
This sequence comes from Poicephalus gulielmi, assembly GCA_026283885.1. Classification (NCBI taxonomy): domain Eukaryota; kingdom Metazoa; phylum Chordata; class Aves; order Psittaciformes; family Psittacidae; genus Poicephalus; species Poicephalus gulielmi. The sequence continues at coordinate 44,771 of JANEXQ010046380.1, read as the reverse complement.
AACATTTATCCTGCACAATGTGTTGTGCAGGAGGTACTTCACTTCCAAGTTGTCTGGATACTTCTGCTTTATTCTGATTCCTGATTAGCCTGAATTGATCATGCACATGTTCTGCACAACGTGGCTGGTTTTGCACTCTTCAGAGGAATACCAGGGTCAAACACTTTCAGAGGAACAGAGTGAGCACAGTCCTAAACAAACAGGCCAACTCCAACAGTGCTGAACAAGGCCGATGGAGAGGAGTTTGTGGCTTCTGTATCAGAGCCCCTGGGAAATGTCTAGGGAGTCTTTATTATCCCCATTACACTGGCACCACAGATGGATCTGTGAGATGGAAGGCCATGAACAAAATGCACATAAACATTGTGGAGCTGCCCAAGGTCAAGGAATAACTCACATCAGCCTCACCAGGCCTGCTGGATTTGCCTTGTTGTTTCTCCATCCCTCCTGTATGGAATCCCATTAAACTGTATCTGTTGCATGGCAGAATCAGAATGCCCACATGAAAACTGACCCTCCTGGCTGGTAGTTTTGCATTCACATAGTCTTCCTTCCAGAGAATCACACCTCCAACCTGGAAAGACCACAAGAAAGCTACTGGGAGATTTCAGCCCATTAGTTCAAAGGTAAAGAATAAGATAGATGGAAACTCCATTTCCAAGCCTAGCTGGGGAAACCTCGGGGTGCCTTAGGACCTGTGAGCAGGCAACATCATTTACCAAAATCATCTGCAATTAGAAGGTGGACTTCACCCTTCAATGGAGAATAGCATGGAGAATAGCATGACTGCCTCTCAGCTACAGCCTTTTAGCTGCCTGTCCTGCTTTGCACCTTACAAAGCTCTTTTCTACTAACCATCCAGCAAAGCCTGCCCTTGCATACTGCATAGTTCTAAGTGTTCATGAGTCTCAGTCACAGTCCTCAGGCTGCTGGATGGAGACTATATGATTCAGAAGGAAACCACTCAGAAAAATAGGTGGACTTACCCCAGTCTGAGGGCACAGAAGGCACATCCTTGTGTCACAGTGGCTCAGCACACCATGCTGTGATACAAATCTGCTTGCTCACCACCATCCAAGATCAGAGACTCTGGATATAAGCACCTGGCAGAAAGGGAATGAAGTAGTGCAGCAAAATGAATTCATCAACTATTTAGAAGGTTTGAACTCTTAAGGGATAAAAACATATGTACTTTCATTGACATCAATGAATTATCCAGAGGTGATAACCTAGAGACTCAAATGTTCTTAAGAACACTTACCTCCTCCAGGGTTGCAGGAGACTGATTTCACTGTGGGACAGGGGCTATCCTGAACTTGAACACACCCAAGTAGTCCATTGGGGACCATCCCAATTTTCCTGAATTTCCATGGACCTCTTCTCCAATAAGTTTAATTTGTCTTGGTACCTTGTGGCACTGGAAAGAAGGAAGCTGCTATCAGAGTCATGAAAGAAACAAACGCTATTACCCACCTCCAGTTCAAGCTCCATCTCTGCCAGGCTCCTGGTTCCACTGCAGGGCAGTTATAGCTTCACAAGCTGCCCACCTTGGAGAGGACTGGCAGGTTACAACCAGCCAGACATCAGCCTGAGCCAGTTTTCAATGTCTGATATAGAGAAAAAAAGGACACATTGCTTCCCACTTTGACATGGAGGTAGCCCCATCTCCACTTCTCTCCCTACCCCAAGACCAGACCACATCTCCAAACTCAGGCAATGACAGACTCCAAAATGTAGATTCGGCACATTGTGCAAAATATCTCGACTTACGCATCAGCATAATGGCATTCCTCCTCTCAGGAAAAGATTCTGATAGCCCAGAACAAGCTATTCACAAAGGTGAAGAGACCTTCCTCTTAGGCCTTTAACAACATTCTCTCGGCCATCAGAAGAGATCAGCAGGAGGAACGGGCTTGTGCTTAGACTTGCAGAGTCTGCTTTTTCCTAGTGTGGTTTGCTTTAAACCTCCCTTATATAACACTTATTTAGCACAGCCACACAGGCTAATTCATGTATATGTATTTAGGAGAAAAACATTTGAATTAATGTTCCCAGCTTGTTTACTTTGAAGGTCTGAATGCCCCCTCAGGAAGACACGCTGATCTTAAAGGAGGCCGTTCTCTGATGAACACTGGTTCCTGCAATATTTATGGCATCTGAAGCCTTTTCTCTACTCTTGATCTTTTGAAAAAGAGATCCCAAAGGAGGGTGACAAAAGCTCAGACAGTGGAGGAGGGAGAAGAAATACAAGAGGGGTCCCTTTGCTCCGAGCGCAACGTCAAAATTTAAACAGGAAGGTGATCAAGGACTGCAGTCATTTCTAAATTAAGCATTTAAAATGTCTGATAATGAAGAGGAGAGGAAAAAGCCCATTGAGCCAAATATCTGCAGCTTTTCTTAGTTTTGCTGCTCAATTCTGCTAATTTAAGCCATATCAACTGTGATTTTGAGGCCAGCCAAAAGAACTGATGCCAGTGGTAACATCAGAAAGCAAACCTTTCATGGTCTAGCACTTGCCATCTTTCTAATTCCTCCACATGGCCATATTTATTATTAAAAATAAAATATTAGATACTTTTCTGGCTTCTTCAAAACTGAGTTTGCACTCCATATGGGCTGAAAGAATGAGGACAGCACACTTGCTATCCATGTGATGTTCTCCCTCCTCCTCTACCCTGAAGAGGAATCACCATTCCTTGGTTGGGTTTTGCTTTTATGGTGTAGTAAAGAACAGAAAAGGCAGAACATGAGCAGAAGGATCTTAGGGCTAGATGCAGTGCTCCAAAGTCTGAGTTGAAATATATCACTGACCCACTATTTGGTCTGTACTCATTTATTTCCTTTAGCATTCTGCTTCCTCACCATAAACTGAAGTCATTTCTTCTCCCCTGGCTTTAAATCACTCAGCCCACGTGGACAAGGAGCAAAAGCCAAGTCAGAGAGCAAACAGTTTTGCTGCTGAAGTGGTTCTCACTATGTGGAAGACCTTCCTCCCCACTTTTAACTTGCTTTATCATGTGCCATGTACAATCATCGGGCTAACCCATCTCATATGTGTGAGAAAGGATGGGTGGGCAAGTTATGCTGCACTGTTACCAGCTGTTCCCTTCACATTCTGTTCCCACATGGGAAGTGGGAGTACAAGCAATGAGTAGAAAAACATCTGCTTCTCCCATTTCTGAAGGACGTGCTATGATATTCTGCAAAGCAGGTAATAAGCAGAGTCATTTGACTCTGTTGAATGGATGAGGTCTGTGAAGCCATAAGCTTTGAGCTGTGCCCCCTTTCCCTTCCCTCCCTTTTACTGGGAATTCATTTTGTCAGGAAAATCCATGCTGACAGCAGAAACCACAGCTGAGCCATGGCTGAGGAATGAGGAGGCCAGGGGCCAGGATTACAGTGCAAAAGATGCGGTTTTCAATCACAGGGCTTTCCTTCACCGGGCTGAAACAGAATTTGATGGGCGATTTGACCAACATAAACTATTCATAGGTGGTGATGTAAGAGAAAAAGCAAAGATTCAGGAAAAATAACAATAAAAAGGGTTTTAAAAGTGTTAGCTTCAAAACAGTTCTGGAAAAGTTGGATTCCACAGAAGCAACCTGCATCAACTCTTCCTTGCAGGAAGAGAGGATGGAGAGGGGATGTCCAAAGAGGACAATAAGGGGATGACAGAGGTTTTGAAGATCAAGTTGATAAAGAAGTTGATGATGGCACATACACTCTTGTCTGTGCCTTTTCCACACACCACCACGGGGCTGTATCTGTCTGCTATATTAAGATGAGCTACCAGTAGGAAAACTTTTCCTGTAGATTTACCCAGTGGAACTAATTGCCTCAAGGTATTTTGGTACCCAAGAGCAAAAGCTTTTTACGAAGCTGTTACAAAACCCATTAGTCATTCCTCTGGGTGACTGGAACCTGTATGCAGTCATAGCCTGCGTGCAATATATATCCTCAGCTACAAACCTCCTGGTGAGTCTTATTAAGGAATCCCTCTAACTAGGCAACCAGAGCAGTCAGTTGTCTCAGGTGTCCTGTACTGACCTGAAGTTCTGCATTTCCACATCGTTCCCACTGACAGGGGGCTGTAACATGTGCATCCAAGTCCTCTACCCGAAAGGTCCCTCTCAGCTGGACAGAACAGTCTAGATCTCTGTGGCTCCAGATCAAGGGCAAATAGGAAGGACCAGAAGCTGCAGGGACAAAGCCTGGTGCCTGTCACAAGTCAGCCTCGGCATCTCCCTGCATTCATTTTGTTCCATGTTAAGACGAGGGGGAGGGTTGAGATGTGCTGTCAAGATTTCTACCTGAAAAATTAAAATAACCAATTTCAGATTAGTTTTTGTTTAGTTATTTGTTGCAGCTTGTCACCAAAGGGCCTCTTTTGGCTGTATAAAGCACTTTCCTGGCTTAGTCATGCGGCAGATAGAAGTCAGAGCACTTCTCTCATCAAAACGTTTGTTTTAAAGGGAGATCATAAAAACTGAACCATGGCACAGGTGCAACAGGAGGGGTGGGAAAAGCAGTGTTTACCAACCACGTAGTTCAGCACTGGAGAGATAAACGGACATTTGAGCTCATTTCACTACATAATGCTATTAGCTATAGGAAATTAGACTGTCAAATACGGCTCTATAAAATGCAAAGGGAATGCAAGAGGGCAAGAAGGAGAACAAACACACAGGGGACAAATCACTGTCACTCACAAAGGAGTGCCTGGCAGACTAAGAATTAAGTTCACTCCTCAGGGCAAGCCATCCCCAGCTGTTATAAATACATTTTAATGCCCCTGTCAGCATGTGGGAAGAGCAAGCCAGCCTTCCCCATCGCAGCATGTCAGGTGTTTTCTGTCATTCAGAGAGCTTGAAAGAGCCACATTTAGACTGCAGCTTTGTCACTTCTCCCTCTAGCAGTGCTAAGGCAGCTCCTTCACCGGCTGGCATTGGAATCACTGGAGCAGGCAGTGAATCTGGAGCAAAGGCAGGCACAGGCTGCTGCCTGCTCCAGCTCTCGTGAAGCACAGGTAACTGGGCAGCGTAGTTGCTGCCTGCTGCTGCCACGCTCCACCTTGTATCATTAATGCAAACAGGGAGTTTGTTGGACTCCTTCAATCCCCCTCTGGGTTGTATTGCAAAACAGGCATCTAACAGACTGCTTGGCTTTCCCTTGGGCACTGTCCTACCACGCTTGGGTGGCAGGGGACAGCAAACCCCTCCGCTGATGGCCAGCCTGCAGGAAACCTCCCTTAGGCTCACATCAGGAGCCATTCCCAGAGGGAACCAGGTCAAACCTCAATCCTTGAGCAACAAGCCATGACGCCCCCAGTCCCCAGAGTATGGAGTTACCTCCCTTTCCCCATTAGTCCAAGTTCTACTGCCTTCTCTAAGCTGCAGCTCAGCGTTGGGGTTACTGTGAGCTAAACTGGAGCCAGTTCTCTTTGCTATTGCTTTCTTTTTTGTTTCTCAAGAGCCTTGCAGCACTTTCTTCAGAAACAAATGCCAGGAGGGGACCTTTCCCCTTGCTGTCACACAGCTCTGCAGTGCTCCAGCGGCCAGCCCAAAACAGCATCTCCAGCAAAATGAGAGCCAGTGTTTGGGGTACTGCCAGGCTCCAAAACAGAGATTGGCCATGCTTGAGATGAGCAGCTCTCGGGTATGGTTCCATCAACCCAAGAGGGCAGAAATCACGTCCCACCTTGTAAAGGCTTTTGGGTTTCTTGCAATGTCTGCTGCCTTTTACTTCCCTCTGAAACATGAGTAAGACCATGACCTCTGAGCAGGCTGGGAATATGCAGTGTTTAGCACATAGGAGACCAACCACAGGGACAAAATGGGATGTAGCTATGAACAAGCAACCCAAATGGAAGACTCTGGAAGAGAAGCTCATTTCAAATAGAGAGCATTCTCAGAAGACAAGGCAGCTGTCTGTCCAAGGAGCCGGGCTTACAGGGCAAGGCAAATTTCACTCTTCCCTTTGAGCTCAACTTAGTAACTTGTTTTCTTCCTGACATCAGGCCAGTGGATGACCCGGCCCACCCCTGCCTGTCTTCCCCAGTTACACCAGTACAACAGCTTGCAAGGTTTTGCTGTAGCCAGAACACTGAAACAAAACAAAAAGCCCCAAACCAATAAGTCTTTGAAGGTCAGTGAAACCCTTATCACTGCACAGTTACAACTGGAGAGCAGGGCCCCGCGATTACTTGGATGACAATAAGCAGGAGGTAGCAAACATCCATTTTGCTGCCAGAGAAAGGCAGCACTCAGCACGAGGCATAGATTCAAAGCCTATTCATTGCCAGACAGATGTTGCCAAGGTCCCACTAAAGGACAGTAAAAATGAGCTGGCTGCTCTCACGTTGCTACTTCTATTGCTTTGCTGACATGAATATCTGACCTTGGGTCAAAACTGGTACAAACTGGCATCACCTGCTTGAAGCCAAAAGTGACAGACTACTGCACCAGCTACTGACCTGATCCTGGCGATGCCCGGGGCCAAGGGACAGAGGCATCCTTTTGAGGCTTTGTTCCTATGATTTGTTCCATTCTCCCTTGATTTCTAAATGGCTCTCGTTTGCCTGCAGTGGGCTCAGCAATAGCTCACGTACAGTAACATGCCAAGCTACCGCGAAATGTCTCAGAAAGAGATATTTCACTCAGCTCAGCAGCCCTTCAAGGGATGCGTCTGCTGTCAGGCACGTGTGCTCATCACCCACTGATGCATGGGCCTGTCTCAGAGCAGACTCTGGTTCAGTGCGTAACCCCCTGCAAGAGGGAGATTTTATCAGCATTACTGTGGCGGCAGCTCTTTAAAACCCAATGTGGGATCTTTCCAGCAGCACATGCATGCAATTTACAACCATACAGCCAGCAGCACCGCACCACAGATTACTTAATCCATCATTTCCCGGGAGGGGAAGGCAGTTGCTAAGGCACAGGGAGGTTTCACTTGGGTGAGACCTGGTTATTATCGATAGAAGTAACTGCTTCAGAGAACACACTCTGCTTTCTAAACTTCAGCTGGAAGCAAAATTGCATCCCCAAAGCCTGAGTCCCCATCCTGTCCCACTCTTAGCTCTACACAGCCAAAGATTTCAATCAGAAATGCCACACCAGTAATTCCCCTTACAAACATTCATGAGACACAGAGATTAAGGTAGATTGAGATGAGCTCCTAGGCAGAAGATCTTCCCTGTGAGGGTGCTTAAGTGCAGGCACAGGGTGCCCAGAGAAGCTGTCCCGTCCCTGGCAGTGTTCAAGGCCAGGTTGGATGGGGCTTGGAGCAAGCTGCTCCAGTGGAAGGTGTCCCTGCCCGTGGCAGGGGTTGGGACTGGATGAGCTTTAAGGTCCCTTCCAGTACAAACCAGACTGGGGTTCTATGATTCTATAATAAGTAGTGAGGCTCAAAGTCAGCCTTATCCTCCCAAGCTCAGCACTGGGGCCAAACTACCATGCTACAAAAGTGAGACTTTCCTGTCCTCTACCATTTGCCATTTTACTGTCGTAGAATCAGAGAATTGACTAAGTTAGAAAAGACCTTTAAGATCATTGTGTCCAACCATTAACCCAGCTCTGCCAAGTCCACCTGTAAACCATGTCCCTGTGTGCCACTTCTACGTCTTTTAAGTATCTGCAGTGATGGTGCCTCAGCTACTTCCCTGGGCAGCCTGTTCCAGTGCTTGACAGCCCTTTCAGTAGAGAAATTTATCCTAACATCCAAGGTAAAACAGTCACTGCTGATGATGCCATAACAGCCTAAAGCATTTCAAATTGCTTCTCATTTGCTATCATTACTAACCAGAAGAAAATGAGAGGAAGAAAAGTGTTTTCTAGGTATATACTTTCTCTCTGAGAGACCTGACCACAAGACTATATTAGGTCTTTCACAAGAACCCACTGATCTGATCAAAGATGGTTGATAACTAGATTAAAAAAGTGTGTGTCTGCTCTTTATTGGTGAGGGCTGGGGCTCTTACACTTGATTTCACTGAGCCCAGGTCTTCTGTCTAAGCTAGACTGGAGATGGTGCTACTTCCAGATCATCGGCTCATCACTATCTCCATGTGAAGAATACCACATGCAAAACTAACATGGGGTTATGCAAAGTTATTCTTTCTCAGCCTCTGCACCCTGCATTGATTTTATTATTCAACTTCCAATCCAAAGAACTCCAGTTCTCTCCAGGAGTTTCTATGGGACCCTGCACGTGAAGGGTGCCAGGAGCAGAAACATGGCTCTCTGAATGGCCATCAGTACAGAATGCTGTGTATGTTCTTGTTCAGCACTTCAAGGAGCCTGCCCTTGCTCTCTGCCCAGGGTTCCATCAGACTCCTTCATCACATGCAAAGTGACACCATCTTCACAACATCCAGTGCTCTGATTCTCTAATATATGACTTATCTCTTTCATACACAGCTGAAGAAAACTATCACCTCTCCCAGGGCTTGGAACCATGAGGTGGAAGCTTGTGCTAACGTAGTCCCAGTCCCCAGCACTACAGAACTCCCAAACCAAAGAACCTGTGTGAACTCTGCAAAGCAATATGGGGGTGGAATTAGAAATGCTTTATTGACGATGCATTCAGCAGATTGTGTGGGACGGATGTAGGGTTAAACAGGTTACATGTCCTTAGCAACGGGTCATCAATAGTGGTTCCACCTCCCCCAGAATCTCAATATTTTCAGATTCTTCTTCACTGAAGTGATCCGGTACCAGCAAAATCACACTCATTTACATCAGATCCTCCCACCAAGGGGGAGAAGGTTATTTTTCTCTTGGACACAGGATCACTTGCTCTGCCACATTTCCTGCCTTAAAAACGTTCACCAGGAACTCTGGGTTTCAGTGTAGAAATAAATGTCAGAGGAGAGGGAGGGAAATCATGACTAGCCTGACTCTGTCCTGATCTTTCAGCTTATCAATGCTTAATGGCCATGTTCTGGGGTATTTTCTGGTATAAAACAGCTCCATCTCCTGGGATATAGCTCAGTCCCTGGGCCATTAACAGAGTCCTTGAAAGGACTCATTCTCTTTAATTCTATTTTTTAACCAGTGTTGAAGAATCCCCTGTGAAAGTGTTCGGTGACTGTGTGAGAAGGAAGGCAGAGGGAAGGAGAACATTTGCTTTGCTTGTGTTTAGACTGCAGCCCTTTGGAGATAGGTAACACAACACTGCCAACAGCCAGCCTGCAGGCTTGGGGCTTCCAAATGAACCCAGTGCTTCATTTCTTGTCCCTGGATTTCTTGAGGGCACTGTTACGCAGCCAAATCACTGTCCTTTCCCCAGAGCAGGTCAGCGTTCTCAGTGAGCAGCATTCTCTGCCCCCAAGGAAGTGCTCCCTTTGGTCTCAGACTGGGGCTCCTGGTGGGTTTTCCCATAGAGAATGAGAAAAAAGGGAGCCTGGCTTCCAAGTTGGAAACTTTGGGGTTTTACCACTTATGCTGCAGCACTGAAAGACACTTGGCTCCTGAATCTAGGGGCTAATGCACAAGTCACACAATAAAACCACAGAGTTTGGTAAGAACAGTTGACTGAAATCACAATAATAATGATAATTCAAAGGTGTGGGGCATAGAACTGTGAAAAGCAAAATCATTTAAGAAGATACGTTACAAGAGTTAATACCCCAAATTAATTACAAACTCCTAAAAATAAAGCAGAATATGGTCCAAAAATACTTGCTGCGAGTACTTGTAATGAAATAATGGCAAGATAAAACTGCAGCTATTTTTATTAGGAAATATGATTGAGTATGATTCTTATGAGGACAGTGTCTAGCAGCTGCCACCAGGGCAGGACTCAGTTAAAGGAATACACATCACACCTCAGGGCTTATAAATTCCCAGTCCAGTCAGTACCTTTGAAGACACAGCCTGACTGGCTGTGCCAAGGAGAGCCTGTTGTTCAGTCCTGCAGAGGACCTGCTGACCAGGGCTGTCTACTCCCTGTCATGGAAGTGTGACATTTTACATCACCTCTGAAGCGGAGCTCGTGGCTCCCAAAGCATCAACTGATGCTGCCTTTCAGCATTAACTGAGCTGGGCTGCAGTGTGTCAGGCCAGGGTGGCTGTTAATGGATGAGCAAAGGCAGAAATGCTGCAGGACATTAAAAGGCAAATCATAAAGAAAATAAAGATGACTTTATAGCTTTACAGTAAAAATGGGCATAGAAAAGATGTTCAGAAGAGACTGCTGCTTCGTTCTGAACCGTGTGTGGAGATCAGCTGGAATTTATCAGACAGCTTTCGGATCAGAGATGCAGTAAATGCTGATGCAGTTGTTACAGCAGGTCTCTGTTTTCTAAGTGGAAAACACAAACTTATCTACAGTTTATCTTTTCCCTTGGGTTGTGCTTTTTTTTGGTTTTGGGTTTTTTCTCTGTGCTTTGAACAATTAAATGATGCTATAGATAGTGCCTGTTTGATACAGGTACCCCACGACTGGACTGGTGTTCTTCTGAGCTCTGCGAAAATAAGCCATTGCGTTATATGTTGCAGAGCACTCGTCAGCTCGTGCCAACACACGTCAGTGACATACTTGGGTCACAGAACTGCCCTTAAACAGTCTTAACTATCTGGGGAAGGAGGTAAGAGGGAAGTGTGCAAATATGTGAGAAAACAAATATATCACTTTCCCCATCAAGTAACTTATCATATCTCTAATAGCTAATGATCTGCTTGCTGCTTTCTATGCTGAAGTTACACCCTTTGTGGGATAGGAATTAACCTCTACCCACTCACTAAGCGATGTTTTACAAATGTGAGCTCCTCTTTCTCATTTCAGAGCTGAAGCAGACAGAAAACAGAAGCTCCAAGGTCGTGTTTTCCCACAGATTCTTATCACCGTCACTGCTCTGCTCTTGGTAGCAAAGCACCAAGACGTATGCATGTCTGCTTCTGGTGCACGTCAGTAGCATGTATGTCTGTGCAGCCCAGCAAGTGCAGGATGAGGAAAGGAAGGAGCATACCCAACCGCATAGCAAAGTGTAGAGCTATCATTAATTTTGGCCAAGAAGACTGTTTCGGCTAATAGAGATTCCATAATGACTTTTCATGTTCACACAGAAAGAGTCACCCTCTAATTTCAAGGGCCTGTCCAAGATGTGTCTTTGCAGTAAAGCGTGCAGGACTCACTCCAGGTAGGAGCGTCCCTTGCCAGGACTCAGACTGGGGTTTCAGGGAACTGAGGTTTGCTGAGGCACCCAGACCTCACTCATGAAGTGTGGCACACTGGGACAGGCCGTAGGTATGTATTAGTTAACCCTAGTCTTCTCATAAAGCTCACTGCTCCAGAGAAAGGTGACACTTCCCCACACATTGGCCCTAGGATCTATGCATAGCCACATTGGTTAGGGATAGTAGAAGAGGGGAGGGAATAAAGCCATCCTGAGTCTGCCTCCAATCATCTGAATGTCCTGAAGTATGAGGTTTAATTACCCGTGTCATTAGCTTAGCTTGCTTCAAAAGTGGTGTTTGACAGACACAATAAAGGACTATCACACGAACTCATTATCTCCTGGCTAGATGGAAAAAGAAGAGGTTTGATTTGAAATTAATCAACAAACCAGAAAGCAAACCACAATGCAACCACGACCTAGAAGCAAGCAGGTAAAACCTGTGTTGGAAAAGGTGGGTTTGGAATAAATGCTTAAACTAGTGTATTTAAAGTAATCTGTTTGGAACAAATGTTTAAATTAATAGTGAATTTCCTTTACCCAGCTCTTATACAAGGGGAATTGCAAGAGTTGCTCAAAACAGGGAGCCACGAATATCTGTAACAGAGATAAACACATCAAGAAGAAACCAGGTGTGCTCATGCTGGGCAGTGTGTTTTGTGGTACCTCTAAATATGAAGAGAGCAGCTTCCTTATTCTCCTGACATGCACAGTCCATCAATGCCTGCACAGCCCCAGGGCCCTGTGGGCTTCTACCACAGCTCATTTCCCATGGCACCAGTTTGTGCTTCAAACACATCACCAAGAATGAAAAATGAAAGAATAAATGAGATTTGTTAGGGCTCCTCATGCCAGACAAAGGGAACAGGAAAGAAGGAGGGAAGGGAAATCAGTACTTACCTTCTCCATTGCCAGGGTGCTTCCTGGGGGAGAAAGGAGCCAAGATGTCTCTTTTAATTTCCTCATGAAGGAGGGAGTTAAGGTGCAGACTGAGAGCCGGTGCTGGTGCCAGATGCCATGTGGACAGGGGATCCCTGCTACTGCCTGGGTTGGATTCACTTCTGCACTGCCTTGCCAATGCCCTCGATGTTTCCTTCCTGCAGAGACAGAGCTGGATCACCTGAGATGGAGTCACATTAAGTTTCTGGGTGATTTCTGTGGCTTGCACAGTGTGAAACGGTTCCCCAGATCTCAAACTTGTTGGGAGCCCGAAGGCAGCATGGACCTGGCAGCCTTGGTAAGGAGCCCCGGGGAGTGGCAAGGACATGGAACACAAGGAGAAGAGGGGCAGATTCTCAGCAGGGCAAACCCACCTTTTTCCACCTTTCCCAAGGCTGTTTGTGTTAGCTGACCACCCATCTTGACCACCTACCACAGAACCACTTACAAATGCCTCAAAGCATCCCCTTTCCTCCTTGAAGCCGCTTCATCCCACTCCATAATGGCATGTATCCATTTCCATTCCTTTTCCCCTTCCAACCTCACCTCCTGAACTGTTTTTTAAAAGCATCCCACAGTCCCTGCCGCTATCCCCCTTCTCCTCTGCTCCAAAGAACAATTAAATCCCATTGCCCTTCAGCTGGCTCGCTCAGGCACAACGGTCACTGACAGCCTGTGAAACTGCAATGCTGTCAAACCTCCTGCTTCCCTTCTGCTTGGATTAGTGATGCAGTTTCACCCAACTTGTTTTGCAGCTAGGTTTTGGGTACATCTTGAATTCCCTTTGACTCCCCTGCCCTTTTGAAGGGTTTCCAGCAGGCCCTGAAGTCATGTCATCCAATAGACTGTCTGTTTCCATCTGCCAATCACACAAACGCATCCCAAGGCTTTAGCAGCACATCACCATGTCTCAGTCTTCCTAGTGAGAGTGAAGACTGCCTTGCAATAAAGAAAGAACCCACCAGCACAACACATATGACAGAAAATAATGAAAACCGGATCTTGATCAGCCAGGAAATAATCCAAAGGAAAAGGAGAGCCAAGGGTTTGGAGAAGGGTCTACATCAGGCAAACTTCAGCTCATCTCTTCATGCTGTGGGCTCAAAGGTGGCTTTGGTCTGAGCCACAAGCAAAAGGAAGGCAAAAAAACACCTCACTTTAGGAGTATCTCAGAGGAAAGCAAAAAAGCAGTCTGGAGCATCAAGTCTGTCCCACTTTGTTTCAGGCAACTCCAGACATAGTACAGGGCTCTCTTAGAGCATCAGGCCATGGGCACGCTGGAGGGTCATATCTAGAAGAGCCTTCATCCTTCCAAGGTCAGCCTTTCTAATAGGAAGTTGAAGTATATTCCCTCTGCACTGCTCTTTGGTCCCTAAACAGGGCTTAGTAAATAGCACAGTAAAGACAGACATCACTTCTCTAAAACCTGCAGCCCTTCAGATGTACCAAATCATGTATCAGACAGCAGTAACACCCGAAAATCACAAGTGACTTCTGAAAGCATTGGCTTCTATTTTCGGAAAGCAATTCCTTCCCTTGAAGATCTTGCTTAAAAAAGATATCAGGTTTTCCTCCATTCTATTGATACTTGTGACAGAACGATGGCAAGGTCTGTCTTACCCTGGTTTGAGTGTGCTAATCCCCTTGGAGACAACACGTTGCCGTCCCTATGAAGCCAGGCACTTAATGAGATGACACTGAAAACTGTAATCAGGCATTAGGTGAAACACCCAACCTCTGGCTATCTGGGATTACTGGCTCCAAGGGACAAGCTGAATCATTTCTCTATCACATTAAGTCACAAATCCATACAAGCTTTTTGTCCTTACTTCAAAAATACATAAGCAATATGCTTCAAAGAACTACACTTACTGTCACAGCTGAGACCAGAGGTCTGTGTGGCTGAAGCTGTAGATACCAAGAGGATGGATGGACTTGTGAATACAGATATGGGCAACTTACTTGGCAGATCTGTGCTTGCTGGACTTTTCCTTCCTGGAATTCCTCCTTTGCAGTCAGTTCACATGGAGGTAGTGAGTTCACACGCAAATTCCTGCTACTGAATGAGTGCAACATCCCCCTATTTTCCATGCTGATGTTTTCCACACTGATGTTTTCTGTGGTGGAAGCAACTGTGACCACAGCTACAAGGGGAAGAGCCACTTTCTGCATGATCCCAAAGTGTCGTCGTTTCATGTAGGCAGAAAGAACTTAGTGCCTGTGAGCGGAAGAGCGGTTGGCACTGGTGGAGGCAGATGGGAACTGAATCTAACAAAAGGGCAAGTCCAGGTCAGTCACAGGTAGGATGTGTACTACAGCTCCTGCACCTTCCACACAGTTTCCCTTTCACAGAAGCAAGAACCACCACCAGGTATATAAGCACCTTTCAAGACACAAATAAGAACCTAAAGGAACCGGACGAATTTCCCCGTTAAATGCATATTGCCACCATGAGGCTGAAATAAAGGCTTTGGTCTGAATGTATTGTCGATAGGAGGCCATTTCCAGAGGCATCAATTATTACAATTGCAATAAATCATTTACAAGGTGCTGTAAATTCCAAACAGGGTTGGACAAACACAGTATTTTCATCACCACTCATTTCTCTTAAGCCAGTGCAAGGCTGGGAAGAGGTGCCTATCTTAAAGAGGATGGATTGGAGGCACTGCACTCTAATAAGGGGTAGACTTTATAAAATGAAGGGTAAATGAAGGTTAAACCTCATGCAGGCAGTGCCAGGGCTGCAGTGTTAACTGGCAGCAACACCTGAAGGTGGTAATTTACAGCTGGCTTGGGGATGCTTGGAGGGGAGGTCCAGAAACACCTCTTTTGCCATGGAGACTTGTGCATACAGAAGAGGTTCTAACACCTCTTGAGATGATCAGGAAATGCTCCATAGCATCATTTGCCTGATATTGAGCTGTCTGATGATCACTGTGCTGACCTGTGGCTATAAGCTTCTAGCCCACGTAATGTGAACCACAAAGTGCAATGCTCAGCTAACATGAGGTCAGATTCTGCTCCTACTATTTGAGTGCTCCGCAGCTGAAGTCTGATCCAACTGGTGGGACCCACTGCCATGAGCAATCTTTGCAGACTCTGGGAGCTTCTACAGCTTGGCCATTATCCTGCAAATCCCTTACTTACAAATAAATAAATAAAGCAGTCGATAGATGGTGCTGACAGAAGAGAGCAGCAAAATCAGCACGTCTGTTAAATCATTTGCTGTTTGGGATGTATATTCTCTGCCAGGCCGTCAGCTTTGAGCCCTGTGCTTCACTTCCCCTTATTTTTCTGGACCAAAAACCTGCTACTGTTTTCTCTGAGAGTCTAAGTGCTGCTGACTCCTTTGTCTGAGCCAGCCACTATTAGTAATGTGGGGCTAAGTTCTGCCAGAGTTTTATTCACTGCAAGGCCCACAGAGGGATTTAAAGCTTTGCAGCAAGCCACAAAGGCCTCGCTGATCATTCAGCCAAACCCAGGGCTCTCTGCCACCTACATCAGCTCGGAGTGACTCACACAAGATGAAGGGTGATGTGACACCGTGGTGGATCCAGCCTAATGTCAGCAAGATTGGAGCCTGACCTCCAGGTTTCAAAGGCCATCTGGTCCAAGAAAGAGCCAGGGGACATTGCTGGCAACGGAACAAAGCAGAATCAGGCCATTTGAAAGCAATGAAAGCTGTGATCCAATGACACAGGACTTGGCATTGACACTTACTGAGCCAGCGGTGATTTTTTTCCATACAGACTTACCTTGAAAACATCCCCAGTGTGCTGGCCGTGATTTGGAGAGACATGTTGGTATATTCTGGACCATTGAATACATCAGTCCAGAATAAGCTATGGAGCATGTTTCTGTGCAATTTTAAGAGCTGCAGTATCAGCCCAATCCCCAGAGGATATTAAAAACATAAAAGAATTTATAAATATTTCACAGTAAGTCTCACTGCTCAGTTTGCAAGCTTCCTCCTGCAGTTTAATGCAGTCAATGGATGATTCATTTTGCACAGGTTCGGGGTACATTTATCTAGGTGGGTGATTTGCCAATCGCCCATGTGTTGTGGGCAGCAATGGTCTTCTTTGGGGTCCATGCACGGGACGTAGCACAGTGCACTGCTGGCCACAACCTACCCATTCAGCTCAGTCCTTGAGATTATTGCAGATAATGAATTGCCGGGAAAGAAACATGAGGAAGGGCAATGAAGGGCAGGCTCTCCTGCTGAACAAAGGCTACTGAAGACATCAAGAACTGATTCTCTTTCTCTCTCTCACTGCCGAATGGGAAACCTCTGCCATGTATTACTTCCAGCCAGGCTGTCAGTCCATGTTGTACACGTGGTCCCCTGGCAAAACAGGGAGCCTTGGGCCATGCATCCAGTCTGAGTCAGGGAGCTACACCTTGTCAATGTGCCTCCAGCTCAAACGAGCAAGCTGTGCTCTCCTAACACGGACAACATGCATTGCCTGCAAGGGGTCTGGAGTTTTCCCCACAAAGGGCAACAAATAATGTTATTCCCACCAGAAAAAGACAGAAGGATAATTAACTTTCTGTCTGTCTGATTCACATGAAGGCATTTGAAAGACGTTTTGGGTTCTCTCCCCTCCCTTCTTTCTGTTCTGCTTGATCTGAGAGCATGCCTTTGCATTTTGCCAGTAGGTTTCCTTACTGGGATATATCTAAGCTGTGATAGTTATTTGGGAAGGGGGAAAGATGTACAATTTGTCTTGCTTCCCAAAAACCAAAATACATCCTAAACACATCAGTATTCCTCTGACAGACACTGCACTTTCTGAAGGTCCATGTATGTACATGTGCATATTCCTATGGCCGTTCTTAGAATACATCTGTATCATCTTTTGTAAGCAGATCAAGGTCACCATGCCTATCCCAAACCAGCCCAATGTCATTTACCTGTGCAAGAATAACATTAAACCTGTATTATCATACCCATCACTGCCCAAGGGAAGGCATTATCCTCGCTCAGACTTTTCTGGTTCTCCCCCTTCAATTTTTCTATCTGAGTCTACAACTTACAGAATTAAATAGCTGCATCTGCTTTGATATTTGGCTAAATACTGCTGTCTTCTGTGTGACCCGAGATCACTTGGGTTGAAACAGCAGCAGCCTTGGGAGTGTTTCAGGTCTCTTTTGAAGCAGCCAAATCTGCAGGCTAGTACTGCTGCCTTAACTAACAACCTTCACTAAGACCCTTCACTTCAAATGCATTCATAGCAGCAATGGTTTTTAGGAAACACTATGAAAATACAGCCCCTATGTTGAGCCTTCTGGCACATGCCTGAACATGCACACACCTGGAAAGCTTGATGAAAGCCCTCTATAATCTGTCTCTGGTTTCTCAAACTGTTCAGTCAGTCTCCTACCCACAAGAGGTCATCTTGCCAAAGACTTACTTTTCGCTGGCCTCACCTAGCACAAGATGGGGAGGTGGAGAGAGGAAATACTGACATCCTGGCTTGGAGATGTGCATTTCATTCAGCATCTTGTGGTGGTTTTCCCCTTTCCCTCCCTATGTCACAGAGCTCAGGGAAACCTGCAGGAGAGCAGCAACAAGGACATTCTTGCCCCTTTCTCTACAAGGCTCAGGACAGATGCACACAGTCACCAAAATTTCTTACAGATTACTTTGGGAAAGGCAGGTGCACATTACCCAGCATGCACATTAGCTTTGGGAGTCAATACTTGCAGAAGGCAGCTGCGCCACACTCAGTACCGCTCCTCACTCCAGAGGTATGTTTTGGGAAGCCAGCACTATCAAATACCACAGAATTTAGCAGGATTTTGGCTACGTCTGCCTACACAAGTTGCTACTGCCCACCAACTGGTGGCAAAGCTATTGGCTGTTCCTTGTGATAGCCCCTCACTTGTCCTTCAATGCTCATCTGCCCTGGATCCCCAGGTTGCATACATGTGTCGTAGCTTGAATGGGCCCCACTCATCTTAAAAGTGAACACTGCGTACCCATGGCAAAAGTGAGCCCATGGCCCATGCTGTTATTTGCAGACAAGCCTATGAGGCAAGATTTTGGGCACATTTCCTACTTGCAATCCTACTTAAACACAAACCTTCTAATTTTCCACAGCCCCCTTGCAACCCTATCCCTTCAAGCTTGTGAAAAGTCTGGAAGTACAAAGAAGTTCTTCTATCCAACTCATTCAGTGGAACCCCCACAGCAGAAAGAAGTAAACCAAAGCTCTTGCCCAGGGATTGGGAATTTTCCAATTCAGGCTTTTGTGGCTCCCACCCATCTGCGCTAGGACAATAGAGGGGCCATGGCTGGCTCCATGGCAAACTCAAATGCAACTGGCAGAAACGGGAAAAGAGATATAATTGTGTTTCTCCGGGAAAAGTGGTCATTAGGAGGGTATTATCTGGATAGTGGTTATATAAACTGTGGCTGAATGGGCTCTATTTACAATAAGAAAAATTGCCAGAAAGTGATCAGAACATATGCGATGCGATGAAAAGGCTGCACTTGAGCAACATGAAAAGCCAATAATCTGTGAGGAAGTAGCTGTTTGATAGTGAGGAATTTTAAGCAGGAATAGTGCTGGGGAAGGGATTTCAAATCTAATCAGACCATCAGTTTCAAAATGTCTCAGTAGTCCCGAAGCTTGTCTGCAGTGTGAACTAACAGACAGAGAGAAGGCTGCTGCAGCCCATGGCCAGGTCCAGACCCGGTATCTACCTTCTGCAAATCCAGTCTTTACAATAGCACATCCCCTGCCCTTTGGTATGTAACCTTTTCACAGAGGCAAAGTCCTGTCCTTAGACATTTAGGAGGTTATCCACATCTGAAAGAAGGAATCTGTCCCATTACCCTATAGTTTGTCCCATTAAGCCAGTGTCAATCGTGACATTAACAGTCAACACAAAAAGGACATAGAACTGTTGGAACAAGTCCAGAGGAGGCCATGAGGATGATCAGGGGACTGGAGCACCTCCTGTATGAAGATAGGCTGAGAAAGTTGGGGCTGTTCAACCTGGAGAAGAGAAGGCTGCATGGAGACCTCAGAGCAGCTTCCAGTATCTGAAGGGGGGTTATAAGGATGCTGGGGAGGGACTCTTCATTAGGGACTGTAGTCACAGGACAAGGGGTGATGGGTTCTAACCGAAACAGGGGAAGTTCAGGTTAGATATAAGGCAGAAGTTCTTTACTGTAAGGGTGGTGAGGCACTGGAATGGGTTGCCCAGGGAAGCTGTGAATGTTTCATCCCTGGCGGTGTTCAAGACCAGGTTGGACAGAGCCTTGGGTGACATGGTTTAGTAGGAGGTGTCCCTGCCCATTGCAGGGGGTTGGAGCTGGATGATCTTAAGGTCCTTTCCAACCCAAAGCATTCTGTGATTCTATGACATCTCTGCAACAACTTGTAACAGCTCCAGGACTCAGTCTCTGTAACCATAGACTGGGATATTAAAAACTCAGTCTATCAGAGGAGCTTAATTTAAATTAACATGTTTGAGACCTTTACAAGGAGCATTCTGTAGGGATCTTAAGTAGCTCAGTGGAGCCAGGCACACACCTGGTTTCTGCTACTAGATTCCTCATGAACTATAAACCACCAAACCACTACAGACATGAGTTCCTCATACGAGAGCACAACCTTATCTAGCCAAAGAACCACCTCCCAGTAAGTTTTTGCCAGAATTTGTTATTAATGCAAGAACATAACATGGCTGCACCTCCAACTATTTTCGGCTCATCACCTTCCAGCACTGCACGTGGTTGCTCTGTATTTATAATGAAGTGGAATTCTTCTTCATGAACATGTTCCAAGCTCCCTTGAATATGTATAAACCTGTGGTGACTAATTCCCACTCATCCTCTCTTTTCCATGCAGGTTTTTATGGCTTCCACCACAGAAAATCAGAGCTTTCTTATTCCTCTTATGAAAAATTAACTCTTGATCAACCTTTTCCTGAGCTTCCTCCATCCCACTGTATTCTTATGAGACACAAAGACCAGAGCTGCCTACAGAATTCAGGGTATGGGTGAACCATGGCTTTATACAGCCACACTGAGAGATGCCCCCTAATGCTCTCACACCCCTGCCAGTATTTTGGGGGGGTTTGCAAAGCATTGGGCTGAAATTTGCATTAGACTTTCCACTGTAGTCCTAATGGAATTCCCTCATTGGGAATGGCCAACATTTTACATAAGATATGTATTTTTTCCAATGGCATTGTTACATTGTGTTTCAGCTCACACTTCACTGCTCGGTCATGAAGATTCATGACATGAAGATGTTCACAGGCTTCATGCCGAACCCTGAGTAACTCTGTGCCATCAGAATAGAGGCAGGCCCTTCCCAAGACATGTTTCAGATAAGCAAGATGGGGAAGTTTCTTGCCCCGCACAAGATGTGCAATTTTTAGACGATGAAAATTAGGCAGGATGAATGCCACTGTGAAGCTCTACTCCCAGAAGGAAGGCATAAGAAAGCCCCTGTGAACTCAAGCAACCAGACAGAAAAGTGGGTCTGCAATTCCCGGCAGAACAAGTTTACTGTTAGAATTAGTATTGGAGTAGCACTCAAAAACCACATTTCAGTCCTTTATCTCTCTGGAGATGAAAGACTTCCCTTCTCCTCCCTTGTTGTCAACAGTGCGGGGAACCACAAGACACAATACAGCATATGCTGCAGACAGCTGTTTTCCTGGCACCAGCTCAGTGGCTATGGAACTTCCACTTTTGCACTGAGTGTACACACCTTCGGAGGGGTCAGTCTCAATCTCTTCCTGCTCTTTAATTTCAATCCCAAATTTAAGGTCTGACAAACCTCTCCTCTGCCATATGAGCCCTTCCCATATCATTATGGCAACCTGCAATTTTACATATAGCATATGGGGAGAGATGGAGTTGTATTTGTGCAAGTCTCATTCATTCAGTATGATTGGTCCTAGATCTTCCAGTGCAGATGTTAACACATATGGCCACTATCCTCATCGTGCTCATCAAACAACACCATCATGTTCCTAACTTCAGGCTTTAGAATACTTAGAGTCTGACAGACCTAACCCTAATTTCCCTGCTTGTTATTTTCCTTCTCTGTTCAGCCAGACAAATGAACACTGCACTCCCTGAACTGAAGAGAGAAGCAGGAAGATTGTTCATTAGGAAATAAGCACTCAGCTGATTTGCACAAAATGCAGACAGGCAATTTTGCTGGATTTCTCTTTTTCTATGCTCTGTTCTCACAAAAAAACCCCTTCTCCAGCTGCCATACAACTACATAAGGTTGTACTTATTCATTATTTAAAAGATGGGCTATAAGTGATTCAATAACGTGTCTCCTTCACTCTCAGAGTTAATGATGAGCAGTACCCAGTTCTGCAGTAGGCTAGAGACTGTTTTTGGAAGGTGACAGTGGGATGGTCCAGCTGTTCCCCCTACTTGCATTGTTCAAAGATCTGATGCCAAACCACTGGGCACAAAAGAAGTCCTTTTTATAAAGCTGTGTGAAATTGTCTTTAATTTATCAGTTTTCAAGATAGTCCCTCTTCTTACAAACACTCTTACGCTGCTCATGCAAAGAGATTTGTCGGAGGGCTTTTCTGCTACGTTTGTAAAACCCAAACCATTTTCAAGACTCCTTTTGGAAGTATAATGAGAAGAGCAGTTTCTTTTCAGAATAAAAGAGTAGTCACATGCCATTTCTAAAACATTGCCAAAACGAGACAAAAAAGCCCTCACAACAGAGAGTGCATCCACCAGCCATCTGAATGCTGCAGAAGTGCTCTGGTAAAAGTCTGCTGAGCATAATGACACTCTATGCAACTTCCCCACCAGCTCAGCCAGCAATTGGATGCTGTTTATCCTGCCTTAGCACAGAGATGTCTGGGAGCATGGACCACATCTGTAGCTAGATGAGTTTCTCTTTGACGCTACTTGTTTCAGGGCAAAATACAGAGAACACCTACTCTGCCGTTCATAAAGGCATTACATTCCCATGACGGCTGGTAGCCATTCGTATGTCCTAAAATATTGGGATACACGTATTCTTGCTACTTTTGCCAGATGCAGACAATGAAAAGAGAGTCAGCTGAGAAAAAGAAGAAGAGAAGCCACAAATCTATTTGATCCT
Source organism: Poicephalus gulielmi (assembly GCA_026283885.1). NCBI lineage: Eukaryota > Metazoa > Chordata > Aves > Psittaciformes > Psittacidae > Poicephalus > Poicephalus gulielmi. The sequence goes on along the minus strand of JANEXQ010046380.1, from coordinate 22,553 downwards.
TTCATACCTGAGGAAATAATCCTCTGCAATCACCACAACCCTAAAGAAATTAATGGAAAGCTTCCCAAGAGTATTCAGGAGGCCAGAAGTCAGAAACTCCATCACTATCTATCATGGATAGTCACAGATGTATTCTTACAGCACTCCAACACAATAGCACATACCTGCTTTTTCCTCTTTATCAAAGAGGGAATGAGATAAAAGGCAAGGTTTGAATGGGATTAAGGCCCCTAAAATGGAAGTTGGTACAAAGTATGATGTACAAAAGCATGCAACTAGGAAACTTCCCTGACCTACATCCTTACATACCTCATTTCCTGACAAATCTGGTCCTAGATGACTCCTGCTCTGAATGCTGCCTGCTTTCCACAGCCCTTTTCCCTGTTTTAGCTGTCAGAGCTGCCACAATACCAGGGCTAAGACAGTGGCATGGAGCTGCTCCTTTGCAATGCATCACTTATGGCTTGTACCCGAGCACCACATGGACACACTGGACAGATCGGCCCTCAACAGGCTGGTACTGTTACCACTGAGGATGTGGCTTGCCTGCAGAACATTTACTACTGGATATTAGACCTAAAAAGTAAAGAAACCAGCATGATTCTTGCAAATCTGGTTGGATTTGCAGGCTTGGCAGCAAAGGGGGAGGGCAAGAAGAAAGCACAATAAAATAAAACTACGAATCAGTAAAACCTTTTTGCTTGTAAGCAGAGCACATTTTTGGTTGGGTGACCAAAAGGCAATAGAGAGCCAAAACCAATAAGCACAAAGGCATTTTCACAGAGCCTCTTCTCAGATTAGACTTAATTTCCCACTAGCTTGTCATTACTTTGATTATAGGACTGTTACTATTGGTGTATCACAGCCTGAGATGTAACGCTGCCAAGAGGCGAGTACATCGTAAACCCTAACCAAGCATCATTTCTAGGAAGAGCACTGCTACTACTGGCTGGAAGCACTCCAGCAAATGGCTCCAACCTGCCAGATGCCAGTTCGCTAAGCAGGCATTATGAAATGGGAATTGTGCTGTAACTCCACACAAAGAAAACCACAGTAGAGCTTGGTGGTGTTAGAATAGGATTCAAAACCCTCAAGTTTAAGTCTTAACTTTGCAAGTGGCTTGTTACATGAGATGGGATGGGGAGGCTGTCTGCCCTAAGGGGAACCAGGAATAGAGGAAGGGGACACAGCCAGCTCGCTGGCCTGCTATCATAGCTTATAGCCTGGGATGCTCCAAGGAGATCCATGGATAAAGCACGTACATCTTCCTCTCAATCACCAACATCAGCACTAGCAATCTGCTTAGAACAAGCCACAAATGCCTTGACGATGCCAGCACTGTAACAATTTAAAGTAGCTGCTGCCAAGCTCACTATTCACTATCTGCCTATAAATCTTGACCTGACATATGCATATGCTATGTTTTCCAGTTTTCTGGCTTTCTATCCTTTGTTTTGTAATCCCAGAATGATTGCAATGAAGGAATACTACCTCATCAAAATGCCTATCGGCACACTAGCTTATAAACACTCATAATAAGTATGGCTAATAAAATACAGTTTATTAGCCAACCTTGTACAGTATTTTTACAGCCTTTTCCACTCCTCATTGAGAAAAATAAATCCCTCACAGCTGTGCTGGAGCCGGCATTGCTGCCAACCTCCCTTGGTCTCACCTGGAACGACGTAAGTAATTAAAGTCCTCATAGTAGCAGCAGGGCTGTTTGCTGCCTGCCACAATCCCATCCTCTGCTCTTCTGACTGACTCAGAGAGGAACTGCCACAAATGTTGCTTCCAAAATAGATTAGCGATGAAACTTGCTTTTGTTGTGCTAAATGATGGAAAAATTCAGACTCTCAGCTGCTTGACAGTCCTTATTTCCTGTCCCAGGAAGAATCTGGTGGCCCCTCAGAAGTCTGGTGGAGCAAAATCCCTGGTCAGGAGTGCAGAAGAGTTGCCTGTGAATCACTGCAGTTGAAATGGCAACAAGCAAGTAGCTAGAAGTGTGTGTGTGGGGGAAGCCTTCACCCCACAAAATTCGCAGGAATCAGTTAGGCTGAAGTGATGGTAGATAAGAGATGATTTGCTTGGGGTTTAAGGGAACTATAAACATCTTGCTTTTATTTATGCCGTGACCTTGCTTGTTCTCAGCCACCAACTGGGGAAATGAATGACAAAATAGGAACACTGTAAAAAGCTTAAACCATTGATTCAAAAGAGAATGTTTTACTTAGTGAAAAAACCTTCTCTAGCACAAGATGCTTTTGTAGCAAAGCTTTTTTCTTCAAAGGCACTTGCTGAAGTCAATTATCATGATATACAGAGTTACTTTCCATGAGATCAACATAAAACCAAATGCTTGGCAGTAAACATAAACCTCCCAAGTTTTCCCCCTTCTCCTGTCCTTTTATCTCTTTTTTATTACCACATTCAGAAGTATAAATTGGTAATTTATTGAAAAATTAATGGTAACGTTTACTGAAGTGGCACTGTTTGCTACCTGGGTTTCTATGAGGAGAGTCTGGTTTTAGGAGCTTCTTTCTGTACGTTTTTTAACACAAGTGTAAACAACAATGATCCAGAAAGTATTATTTAAATATTTTCCCTCTTTTCTTGTCTTCTTTCTTAAAAAGAAACACTGAAATAAGCCCATGGAAAGGAGTAAGATTTCTTTGTGTGAATACTTTCCCCTATCAGGAGACGCTGGGGCACGTCAGCACTGCAGCCTGGAGGAGGTACCACAGATAAAGAGATGTGTCCCGGGCACCTGGGAACCACCCAGCAAAGAAATCTCAGCAGCTTCCCTCTGGGATC
>JANEXQ010046380.1:0-19639 GCA_026283885.1 Poicephalus gulielmi | reverse complement strand
AGAAAGTATTATTTAAATATTTTCCCTCTTTTCTTGTCTTCTTTCTTAAAAAGAAACACTGAAATAAGCCCATAGAAAGGAGTAAGATTTCTTTGTGTGAATACTTTCCCTTATCAGAACACGCTGGGGCACGTCAGCACTGCAGCCTGGAGGAGGTACCACAGATAAAGAGATGTGTCCCAGGCACCTGGGAACCACCCAGCAAAGAAATCTCATCAGCTTCCCTCTGGGATCCTTACCCAGAGTTACAAAGAGCTCTGCAACCCCAGGTATGAATTTAAACTACTGACCTGCTCAAGGAAGCAAAGTCATCAAAGGGATTACCCCTCATTTGCACCCAGCTGCTAGGTTACACTTACTACCAGGTGTACATCCCCATCTCTGAAGCAGATCACTTCTTCAGAGGAGTCATTTGCCCAGAGCAAGGTTTACAGAGAAGGCGAATTGCTGCTAGTGGCACAATTTACATGCCTGGAGAAAAAAAGTCTTCCCTCATCCTATAAAGCACCCATGAGCTTAGGAGCATATAAGGAAACTACTGAGCAGCAGCTACGATCAGACAGAACTGATGAGCTGGTCATCCAGCTTCCTCAGGGAATAAGAGGAGGGAAACATAAATCACAGCATCCTAGAGGAGGAGCGCAAGGTTGTGATCCCCTCCAGCTGGGATCAAAGTGATGTGTGGTGCTGCCAGTTACAAAATGCTGTAAGTACATACTCTCCCATGCAGCCTTGTAAGGTTCACTATAGAGCACAACCTCCTGGCCTTTCTGAGGCTTTTCCTTATGCAAGCACCTATAGGCAGATTAGCTGCTGAACTGAGAAGTTGAGAGCATTCTTTGCTGCTATTAACACACTTTAATGAAATCCATTTCATTAATATTTTCGCATACATAAAGTAATTCTGCTGGACTAGAGACTGTTCACATCAATTCCCTGCGACTGCACTACTTACATGCTAATTCTCCCATTTTTGCAGAGCAAATCGCTCCTACCTTCTGCTATATCCTGGAGCTGAAGAGACAGTGATAACTTTTCATGAGAGATAATTAAATTAAATCCATTCAATTCCAGAAGTTAGCACAATTCAGAGGGAGCAAGTCTTTGCCCGCTAAACGCTCAAGGTTTGTAACAAAGGGCCTCATATTCTGTATACTTTGTAAAATGACAAGTGTACAAAATTTGTATAGGATTTTTCCATAAAAGCAGCATCCTGCATTCAGAGAAAACATATCCTTATTATAAATGCATCCTCTGAAGCACTCCAACCCCCTAAAAATACAGCCTAAGAGTGAAGTCACACTGTATTAAGCACTGTAGTATTCTATTTTATACAGTTCTTATGCAAGCCCATTCACCAGATGCCTTACACAGTGCCCTCGAAGGATGCGGGCATCCTCTAAGTCATTCTCTCACCAGGGTGAAATTGAGGCTGGATTTGGATTAGGTTCTCTGCATAAGTGGATTTATACAGCTGCCCATTGCTAGGGGTTAATATCAGAGACAAGACCAAACACCTCCACAGTGCATGGCAGGGAAAGGCTGTGGGATTTGTGTTTCAGAGAGTGACTCACGAAAAGAGTCACGAGGAGATGCGACCTACTCTTCAGGTAAGCCCCAGGGGCACTGCTGCTGAGCACAGTCATTAGCCTGCAGCTTTTGGAAGGTGTTTTGATGGCTTAGATTCATTTGGACATGAGCCTTGAGACCTTGGCCTGGCCACATACTACATGGGAACTAATGTAGGATAAAAGCAAGTTCCTTTTCCAAATACCTTCTGATTCAAATAGTTACTGTGCATGAAAGGAAAACAAACTCAAATCCTAAGCAGCGAAAGGAAGGTTGTACAATAGGTGAAGACCAGGGATTACACCTTGACCCCTTCATGCTGGCTAGAAACACCCTTGGAGAACAGTATCGCTAAAGGGGGAATGACACTACAAGTCCAGTGGCCAGGGGTTTTTCTTGGGCAAATCCCAGCTGGCAAGGAATGTCTATGGACAGAGAATGAGATGTGGCTGGTCTCCAACAAAGCATACTCTGGCTCTTTAGGAAGTCTGAAGGACTTGCAAGTGCCACCCAGTGTCCAAATCAAGCTTAACAGAAGTCACAGCTCTATTGGGAGCCCAAGCCCAGCAAACTGGTGAGAAAGGGTCTTAAATCAACAGAACAGCAGCTAAAGACAACTGCCGTTATTTATTGTAACACATGAGTAAATCTGTAATACATCCTCCTCTCGACACAGGATTAATTCCACATTAGCACCAGAAAACCTTTTAAAAGAGAATTCAGAATTCATACACAGCACCCAGTGTAACTAATGTGGAATTGGCTTTCTCCACTCTCCTCTCTGACAAACATTTGTGTTTAAGCAGTGGGAGAACCCATTCTGTTTAGTTACTCGTGCTCTGTTGAAGAAGATGTATTAAATCAACACCTGCCACTTTTTAGGAATTCCTTAGCGTGAAGAGCCTTTGCGATGGATTTTCTTTGGCAAGGAACATAACAGAAAGGGATTGTGGTAAATGAAGGAATTCTGCAGAAGAGCCACTCCCAGTTTAAAGCAGATAATGAGCACCAGAGCTAGTGTGGAAGCAATTAATTCTAATCACTTATGAGACAATAAAATCTAATTATGGCTTCTTTGAAAATGAAAACCCCAACAATTATTGTTAATAGGCTTTTCCTGATGGCAGATAGTGAGCAGAATTTGTTGAGGCTGGTTTTCCTGCAGTTAGTTTAAAACATATCAGCTTTTACTGAAGGATGCCTAGGCTCACACTAATATACAGAACAGTGCAATTGTGCCAAGTTTAGATCCCATAGGACAGAAATGCAATCTTTGAGGAACTCTTGGATATGCTTTTATATAATTGGCATTCTCCTTTCCACTGAGGTCTCAGATCTTTGTTAACTGTTCAGAGGTACTTTCATCTCAGAACAGCTGGATGTCTCCAGCTTCATTTCAGGTATATTCATGCTAGTAAAAGCAGAAATTGAAAGTGGTTGTTTTGTCATGCACTCATTTAGGTGCTGTAGTTGGGGTGTAACAGTGGTGGTAGCTCAGGCCACAGCATAACGAGGTGACCTGCTCTGCGTTGATGTTGCTTGCGGTCCACATTCACTCTCTTTCTGTACCAGATGCTGCTGCAGTTTCAAACAAACATGTCTTGCAGCAGATTTCACCCAGCCTGAACTGCATGAGGAGACCAGGAGGATGGAGAAGGACCATCAGTTGAACTCTGGTATTTCTGATTTTGATGCTGCACCCATCTGCTTCTCTCCCAGCTAGCTGCAGAGCACGATTTCCCTTGCACTTGAAATAGCTTCCAGCCCTTTCAAAGTATAACAGCCTCCGAGACTATCATATCTACCAGAAATGACTTAAAAGGATTTACTAACAAATGAAAGCAAACAAACCTGGAATCTGCCCAGTAACTTCCATGTCAATCCTTCTTCCCCTGTACTCTCTATCTGTGCCCAAGTGCTCTTAGGAGCCTGTGTTTTCTCTGTGTGGTTTACACAGTGTTCAGATGATGAATGGTATTACTATACATTATTGATGTCCATGATAACACAGGCATAGACTTCCTCCTCACACCATTACTTTTTTGCTTACCTCTGCCAAGCTTTAACAGCCAGGCTTTGCTGTCCATATGAAAACGGCATAGGAGGGATTCCCATGAGGTACTATGGCTGAGCATCTTGTGTTTGGGTATCCAAATGAGATATAAATGGTACAGCATTGCCAAGGCCTTCATTTCAGGATCAACAGCTCAGGCTAAGTTGCAAAATAGATAAATACTGGTACCTTTATAGCTGTTGGAAGCCCACTACAAAAGATTTCAATGTTCATTACTAAGAACTCAGACCTGCTGGCAGTAAGAACACACGATGTGTTTGCTTCCAGCTGGCCACATCAATGCATTTAGAACTTGACTAAAGGCTCATTTTTGACCTTCAGCAAGGTCATATTTGACTTCTTCCCCTCCAGCATTCTGTCTCCCATGGATCCTGAAAGGCAGCAAACACTTCAACCCATGCCCCATGATGCTTAGTCAGAACATAACCCACTTTCCTAAGAGTTGTTCCACGTGCTTCTGTCATAAGGGGATGGATTGTAATGCCTCTCAAAGACAGTGAATAGCAGAGGGCTGTTTTAAGCTATAATAAGGTCTCATTACTACAAGAGATCTTGAAGGGCAAGAGCTTGGCAGCATTTAGTAATGCTCAGGAAGTCAGAAAAAAGAACAAGATTGTCTAGAGCTGGAAGAGCAAAAGTTTTTCCTGCAAAGGCACCTGATTCTCTATGATGAGTATCTTGGGCGATCATTTATACCAGAGGCTAAAAGTGCTGTGAAATCAGCACAGCAACATTATGTTGTAGTGTAAGCAACTCTGCAGACTGACAAAATACCATATCCATAGAGTTGAAGAAACTCCATGCTACAGAAGTAAAAACTTGACCTTTAATAAAAAGAAACTTTCCCTTGGAGAAAGAATTGTGCCAGAACTACAAACTTGTGGCACTTCTTGCAGCTCCCTGTGAAAGAGATGCATTTGCTACTCTTGGATACTGTTTTAGATGATCCAGAGCATTTATCCAAGATTATGGTAATCCCAAAGCACTAGCACTGCTCCCTAGCAATTATTCCTTTTTTTCCTCAAAGTACATTATCATAAAGCTTGAATATTATTCTTAACAAATGCTTTTGTCTCTCAGTTTCATCTATGACAAACTTCCTTACGTTTCTCTCAACTGGTATTATCAGTCTGCAGGATTCAATATATCTTAATTATGAGGCTGGACGAGAGTTTAGCCTACCAAGTTAATGACAGAATATCATGTTCTCCATTTAATTAGGCTATATTAAAAGGTTCATATTTAAATTCTCTTCAATGTAAGGGTGAAACAAATGTTAGAGCATAACTAGATTATTCCCTAAAAATCACATTAGGCAATGTTAGCCACTGAGATGAAGAAGGAAGAAAAAACAGAAGCTTTTGGTACTATCTGGCAGCTGACAGTTGTAGAATAGCAGATTTCAACGTCCTGGCTATAGCAGTAGCGTTCATGTGCTTCATATGGCATGGCAGCACCTCCTGTCCTTACTGAGATGACAACAGCACTAATTCTGTCTGCTGAAAGGTTTCCAAGGTCCAGGGCTACTCTAACTACGACTTGGTGTCACAAACACTATAAACAGCAGGAGCCAGAGATGCTGTCTCCTTTTACCACCTCATCTTGGCTGTTGCATGAGCCCACCCTCCTGCTAGTGGTTGTTCACATTTGACTGGGATACAGGCAGCAGACATGCATCCAGCTGCTGGTATAGCACACACACTGCGGTTGTGGGGTTTAGTATAGTGCTAACTTCCAGTCCCTCCCCCTGCTTTTATGGATCACTTTATAACAAAGATATGGGGGTGCTAAGCTCCCGGCCAGACTCCTAGATGCTTTTGATGCAAGCACAGAGAACCAAAGCATAAATAGGCTTTTAAACCTTGAGAGTGCAAAATAGACTCGGTATGCAGGGGAAGTTAAAAAAGATGCCTTCCAACCTGGTGGCAACATCCAGTCAGGAAAGGCCAGAGACCCTTCAAGCCAAGCAAGACCTATTTCTCTGCTCACTGCCAAGATCATGGTGTCTTGCCTACTTGACTACTTCCTAGGACTTTCAGAAACCTGATTTGCACTGTTTCAAGTGGCCTCAGAGTAAAGAGGTTTCTTAAAGCTTTTCACTATTTTTTTCCCCATTTATATAAAGCATAACCTTTCATCTCTCTGCTTTAATTCCTCTGCCAGGAAGCAGTAAGGTCTCTTCACTCTCTTCCATTCTTTTCTTCTTGCCTTCAACATGCTGAACTATCACTTGCTTTGCTACTAACCCTGCAGCAGCTGCCTGAGCCATCTCCATGTGATTTAAATGGTGCAAATGGCAGAAGAGTAAATCCAGGAAGGTGATCAACAGGATGAAGAGCCTGGCCTCAATATTCAGCAGTGCCTCCTAGGAAATAGAGTCTCCAGAGCCTCCCAGTCCTTGGCACGCTCAGAGAGCTATAGCTCCAGACTGACTACAGAGAAAAAGAAACCCATCTCTCTTACTAAACCTTAGGTCCCTTCACATTGCACCATGGCTCTTGCCAGCTTTTCTTGTGCTTATCTCAAAAGCTGTGCCCTGGACTGTCTCCTGCATCTTCATATGTCTATCAACAGTAAAAAAGAATAAAGGTACTTGACTGCTCATAGATTAGTCAATTTCTTGCTCTGAACAGCATCCCCCTTCATCTGTCACTGTCACCCTCCTCAAGATTAATAAGAAATAGACATTTATAAAGAAGAATCTCTTGAAAGCAGTACTGAATTTGTATAAAGAATACTAATTGCAACTTTTTTTTTAGCTCTGCACTGATCCCAACAGTAGATACCTCAAAATCTTTCCCTATAGTGTCCATACCTTCATTACACAAAAAGGAAAGCATACTGAGAAGCAGATTCACCCAGCACTCAGTGTTTGCACACTTTAAACTGGAAGATGGCTTCTTGGCTCCTTTTGCCCATGGTAGGAGTTAAGAGTTCCATCTTGCATCAGTCAGAGCAAAACCAACTTCTTTTCTTCAACAGGGGAAGTGGATGAGACACCAAAGAGAGGCGGAGGAAAAGACAGCACAGGGGATAGTGTTGATACAGATGGGTCTGATTAAGGGTGGAAGGACATTAGTGTCACCTGCTTCAGGAGAGCAGGGAAGTGACCAGTGTTTAGCACCAGAAACAAAACATTATCACTACATAATTACAGAGTACTCAGTATATATTCAGCCCTGGTCTACTAAATTCCACTCTAATTATGTGAGAGTCTGTGGACACCAAAGCAGCTGCAGTTTAAGTATCTGCAGCTGCTGCAATAAGTAACAACAGGAATGTGTAAAGCCAGACTGGATGTGGTTCTGGGCAACGTGAGCTAGCTGAAGGTGTCCCTGCTCATTGCAGGGGGTTGGATTAGATGAGCTTTGAAGGTCTCTTCCAACCCAAACCATTCTATATATGCACAGATACACATACACTGACATTGTCAGGTATTGGCAGGAGCATGTTTAAGAAATTGAATTAGAAGCAGTAAAGGCCTTCCCATTTTCCAAACCTGACAGCCCCTTCTTTAAAATTCCCATCTCTCCGATGTTCCCTTGACCCCTGCTCTATCACCTGGCTCCTCACTTGCATTTCACATGTCCCTCCTGGGGAACCAGGACTCTTTCTTTCTCTTGTGTACATGCAGCTGAAGAGGAAGAGCATTCATTTGGTCCTGCTGCTCCTTGCCCACCACCTCCTCACCTGAGACACACAGCAGCTCTGCATTAAATGATGCATTCACTGTCAAACACAAGAATGATGGTCTCCTATTAGGCCAGTGCTCATCAATGCTTAAAAATGTATAAACAAACACTTAAAGAAATAAACAGGAGAATCCAGGCCATGCAGAATTCCAGATGAACAGCTGTCACAATCCAAGGACTTTATTTCATTTTCAGCTCACAAGAAAAGTGACAAAATAGCAGAGGAAGAACAAGAGAATTCTGATGTGTTGAAGCTGTTGCTTTCTTCACTCCTAGAGGTAAAAGCAGGGTGGGGGGATGTGAGAGAACACCAGCTGTTAATGGGGTTTTTGCCCCCATTAACACAGGATGCATTTCCAGTGCTGCTTCAACAACCACCATGAGACACGCATTTCACAATGGAATGGGTGAACATCAATGGCTTTGGGCTCTTCTGCCCCAAGCAGGGGTTTTGGTTTGGTTTTTTGTGGTTGGGGTTTTGCATGTTTGTTGTTTGGGTTTTTCAGTAACATCTCTAACAGTGCTAAGCTCTGTGCACGACAGGGAGGGTTATGTTCACCACAAGAGTTAGTACTGAAGAAATGCCCATGACAAGAGCACTTGGGATGTCAACCACATCAGAACTGAAGTCAGCACCTGGTTCAAAATCTGGTCTTGGCACTTAGCACCTATTTTTCTGAGAGCCCCATGGTACCCAAAGGCATCACAGCCTCTGCCCACTCAAGATTCATCTGGACAAGGTGCTGGGAAACTGAGTCTAGCTCATGCTTTGCCAAGAAAGGTTGGACCAGATGATCCTTAGGGTCCCCTCTAACCTGGTATTCTATGATGCTTTCAGTGTTGGTACCTTCAGAAAAAGGACTGCTGGGTGGTACCCAGCTCCCACGTCATGACACAAAATGTTGGACAGCCACACGTAGAAGTCTGGGAGGAGTTCTCCACTTCTGAAGCCTGACACAAAGCTGAAACAGCTTTGTGATACAGGAAGAGCCAGCTGAATTCAGAAACAGAATTAATAATGGTAACAACAGCCTGAAGGACTGAGCAGAACTTGGAAGCAATTCCAAGACACACACATAACAGCCTTCCCTCTCCATCAAATCTATAGGCTGAAGATGATGACTCTTGGCCATGGTTACAAACCAAGCAAAACATAGCTGCATAAAGCCTGTCAGCTGTTGTAGGGAGTCATGGGGAATTCATGTTCTTCTGCCTTTAAAGACCTTCTATCACACATCATTGTGGCAGGTATCCATGGTACCACTGGGTGGATTAAGAAGCAGAATGCTTGTTACAGAAAGTGGTAACATCCTCAATAATCAGCGATGGAAAGGGAAAGATAAGTGTCTTTCTATGAGAGTTTGGGGCCAGGCTCTAGTAGTCCAGGATGAGAATAGCTGGGAGCTCAGGCCCAAGGAAGGCATTCCTAAGGAGGAGCAGTTTTGGTTATGAAAAGAAGGAACCAACCCCATGTAGTATCACTTGTATCTCCTTTCATCTCCTCTGCTATGGTGGTGGCTGGACCTAGTAAGTAACTAATACTTGATCCTCCGTGGAAATGGGAAGAGGATGGTAGAGAGGCTGGGTAGAGGATGGCTTTCCACTGTGCCATCAGAAGTATTGGCCAGGAATTAGTTTGTGTGAGTTGGAATACAATCAGTACAGATGGCATAAAATACATGGTTCTGTATTATCAGTTACATGACTGATGTGAGAACCCCTCTGTTTTGTGGTGCCAGAAGCAGTAAGATTGCAGGTTGGAGATAGTTCTTCTATGCAGTACTTCCATTTTCAAACTGTCTGTAGTGGAAGAGACTCCTGGAGTCCAATTTCCCAGAGTATTTGACAGCTTCAGCAAAAAGCTTTGTCACCTGTCAATATAAAGCAGAGGAGGACTGAGCATTGCAAAGCCTTCTGCAGAAGGCTGAGTAACAGATCAGGGTCCACACTTCTATACTGCCACCCTGAAACTACCCTATGAAGGTCCAGTCCTTGAGTCCATCCAAAGCAATATCAGTTTCAAGGTGACTGTTCATGGCTGTTGCCTCCAGCCTTTTGGAGCCTGCTTGTCCTGCTGGAGAGATGTAGAGGTGCGGGGCTGCTTTGGCAAGACAGCTCTGTCCCATGAGAGCTGTTGTTTCCTCCTACAGCCCAAACCTTAAAGAGAACACAGGGCTGTTTTTCTCTCTCAAGCTCAGGGATTAAAACTCTGCAATCAAAAGGGTGCAATGAAATGCATCAAGCAGGTGTGGTAATCAGTTCTGGATAGGGACCCCTGCTCTGGTTGTCAGTGTGTGTTTCACTGGTAGGCAAAGGATGGGTCTTCGGTTTCCATTCCTGCTAATGATGTTTGGCATTATCATGTCTATGAATTCATAGCAGGCAGCTTGGCATTCTCTCTGCTCTCCACTCACTCCAATCACAGCAGAAGATTTTGCACAGCTGGACACCAGTTCAAGTCACTGGGTTCCATGTCAGTGCCCACTGAAATCAATGGGAATTTGGCTGTTGCGCTTAATGAGAGCCAGATGAGGCTCTTGTGACAGTTGAAGCCATTTGCAAAGGAAGTCAAGGCACTGCTGGCAGCAGGAGTCCCACTTCGCATTACTAAATACCTCTTCCCTTATCAGTATGTGAAAGGGGTTTATCAGGATCGACAAACACATAATGACTGGCAATTGGGGACTACAACAGGACAGGCAGCAATTCCACTTGGATGGCATTTTGGAACTGGATTGCCCCAGGGATCATTCAAGAAAGCCTTGCCACATCCTGCTGTAAGGCTTACAAACCATCCTGGAAAAAACATCCCACAAAAGAACTGTTCGCATGCATAATTTAAACATGTTATAGGCAATCCTGTGCAAGAAGTTTGCTCAGAAGTGAAAATGTTACAGGAACAACCTCAGTTGCAGTACAGGACTCCAGATTGTCTTCATTTTGTGGTGCTGTTTTACTTTGAGAGATGTTATTTTGTATAGAAGCAAAAAGAGAATTCATTCAAACCATTGTGTTGCCATGATTTGCAGGCACACTGTTATTTATCAGAGGTAATGAAGGTCCCAACACACTGAAATCTGAGGTCACAAGTGCTTGAAAGCTCTAAAGCTCTTACAACTAAAAGGAAAAAGAACAACATGGGAAGTACCTGGAAATTAGTGAGCAGAGCAATCCCGCTGTCAATAGCCATCCTCCGGATCACATAATTATCATGGACAAACTTGGTGTTGCTGTTAGGCAGGTTAATGACCAGATCTATTTTCCTATCTCTTACCAGCCTGAAGAGACAATACATAAGAAAGCATCACAGTGTGTCTTGTGTAATGGAAACCTATGATGAATAAGACAGCCATGAAGGTAAATAACACTGAAAATGTTCCTTTGAGGTTAGTCTCGAGGAGGGTTGAGGAGTTAAAGGCACTAAGGTGTGGCTCAGGAGTTTAGGCTCTATTTCTGTTCTACTCAGGTGATACAAAGCAATATTCAGCCTGCAAGAAACTCAGCACAATTTTGTAAAAGGCATGACTGACTGTCTTTAGAGACTAAAATATTCAGATCTCATGTATCCTTGCGTGAAAATGTAACATGGAGCAATACATCCAAGCCCTGTTTAACAGGGCTGTTCAATAAGATGTTCATTAACTAAGCTGAAACCTCCCTGCTGTGGCAATTCCAGACAGAATCAGATAAAGCAAGACTTTCAGATTGACTCCAAAGTCCAGTTAAATCACTATCATTGATCTTCATAGAGCCAGCAATTTGCCCCTTCTATTTGCTGCCCTGGATGTTAACACAAGTTTGACAAGGTGGGTATTACTCTTACCTCCTGACTGGAGGGAGGCTTGGACTCTGGCTTTCCTGCGATGGCCATGCCACAGGATTTGCTGGGATACCATTAGCATTGAGCCACTCTGAGGTTGCTTCTGTGGCATAAAGCTGTTAAGGGAAAAAAGGTTACTTACTGTGTGCTTTGTAATACCTAAACTGTTCATCTACTGCATGTGGGTCTGACCCAGCACACAGCCTGCTTGTCAGAGCTGATTTTGGAGGGTATTTTTCATCACAAGGGTGTCTCTCCATACACACACAGAGAACAGCACAACTTTCACATCTCTCTGGTATCTGTGATTTGCCAATGGATGATAGTCAATGAGTGGTTGTAACACATTCAGAAGCAGTTAAGTGGCTTAAGAAAACCTAAATCCCTCTGACATTCAATAGGGCTTAAGTTCAGTCTCTTGTAATTTTGTTCTTTTTTGGCCTAGACACCAAGCTTTGAAAGGCAGAACTGTAAATCCATAAATACAGTAGCTACACTAATGCCACTGAGGAAAATAGGACTCAAATACTCTCACCAATCTTCTGTGGCTGCGTTGTCAGTTATGTTTCAGTAGGGATATGGATGCAAAATTATGCAGAAGAGTTACAAGAGGGATGTAAACACCACCAATTTCATGTCTGCAGCTTGTGAGTAGCGCTGAAGATGAAGCACTGGAAAGACCTTCACACAAAAGGCCTCCCCTTCCTTTCCTCCTGTTATATGTGGCATCCTGTTGGCATTTTTGTGTCTTGTAGAGCTTAGAGGAGTTTTGTGCTGGTTTTGGCCTGGATAGAGTTAATTTTCTCTATAGCAGCTGGTATGAGGCTGTGTTTTGGGTTTGTGCTGGAAACAGTGTTGATAACACAGGGATGGTTTTGTTACACCTGAGTAGTGCTTGCATAGAGCCAAGGTGTTTTCCGCTCCTCGCACCACCCTACCAGTGAGCAGGCCATGAGTGCACAAGGAGTTAAAAAGGGACAAAGCCAGGACAGCTGACCCAAAAGGGATATCCCAGACCATGTGGCATCATGCTCAGCACATAAAGCTGGGGAGGAAGAAGGGGAGACATTCAGATTGATGGCGTTTGTCTTCCCAAGTCACCATTATGGGTGATAGAGCCCTGCTCTCCTGGGGATGGCTGAACACCTCTGCCTGTGATGGAAACTGGTGAATGAATTCCTTGGTTTGCTTTGCCTGTGTGGGGAGCTTTTGCTTTACCCACTTTGCTTTACCTACTTCATCTCCGTTCATGAGTTTTCTCACTTTTACCCTTCCAATTCTCTCCCCATCCCACTGGGGGTAGTGAATGGCTGTGTGGGGTTGAGCTGCTGGCTGGGCTTAAACCACAACTAATTTGTAACACAACATCCTGGCTGCAGGCTGGCAGCAGAGCCACGGTTGTTCTTCCCCTCATGACAGGCCCCTATGTTCAACTAAACAATCATGAAACTTCTGGTTTATGGATCACTTGGCTAAAAAAACCCTGTTATACTTCAAAAAACATCCTTTTTTATTCTACCTCCAATAAATTCCAGTGTTCTCCATTTCCATAGCAGGCTGAGGACATTTCAGATTTTGAAAACACTCTAGCTTTAAGTAACTGAAAGAACCTACCTTAAAGCCTTCCTTATACAGCAGGTCTGCTACACTGAGGAATCTGGGGCGGAAGGATTTCTGGAAAAGGAAATTTGTAATTCATAATACAAACCCAGACCCAACATCATTTGGAAGTAAAGATAAGATGACCTCATGTAGACATCTGCACTTGAACAAGCCATGCTGGAGCTACAGGTGAGCGAAATTATGAACCCAGCATAACGTTCTTCAGGATGCTGGAGGTGCAGCGATGCAAAGATGAGATGCAACACATGCCCTTCTCAATGCCAAGGCAGGCCAAACCTTGCTTTTACCCTTAGCCTAGCCTGGCTATTTGCAAGTGAGATTACTGCAAGCTCCCTTGTCACTGCTGGAGCTGCTCAGAGCTTAGCCTCTACGAGTAAGAGCGCACTATTTTGATATTCCGAAGGGTGAACGATTTCCTATGAAGAAAGGGAAACAACAAGGGTTTTCTGAGCACTCTGCAAAGAGCCTTATTCCGAAAGCCATCTCGTTCTGTACACTAACTGGAAAATATAAATACACAATGTGACAGAGTTGGCAGCTTCCCAGTCAGGGAGAATGGTTCTGCCTTCTCCTCAGGGTCAGACTTTCACAACACTATTATAAACTTCTATCAAACATGTACTGAACACTTGTGACACATAAAACAGCCTCTCCATGGAAAGAAATTACAGCTGTCAGCCTGCATCCGAGGTGCCTCAGATTTACAAGCTCCCTGAAAGAACCTGTGTAAGAAACCATTAGTTACTAAAGGTGAAAAGTACAAGCAGATTTATGTAGTGGGAGATATTTATTGTAGGCGAATTGTATCCTTTTTCCTTTATCAGAAACGTTCTATTTCATATAACCTCTCTCCAGCATGCCTTGCTATTTGTGAAGGGTTACATCTTCAGTTAATTCAATACCGCTACACCAGTTCTCACTGAGATTCAGCTCAAAATGAAGCCTACTCGTCTCCTGTGATAATCTTGAATCCTGTATCCAAATGCAGCGTGGAGCCTGCAGAAACTCTGCTGTGTAAGGAACCAAGGCAAAAGGTTACCTTGAAACAACAGACTGGGAGTGCTGAGATTTAAAAATAAAATACTCCATCAATGCTTTCTACATCTCGTGGTCACCAGCACAGATGTAAGACAGATGCACTCCATCCCAGAGTTAGCACTGAATAGCCCAATCAGGGAAGAAAACAAAATGAGCTTTTCAACTCCTCTTGCGTAAAATATAAATTGTTTAATGGCAGGCTCAGGGTTTCAGCATCATGGATGTCTCCAGATTGCGAAAAGAGAAGAGGTCAGACCATCAACTTGTATAAAGGGACAGGGATTCATCTGTCTAATGGGAAAGCCATTCTCCATTTACCATGGGAGAGTGTCAGGCCTTTAAAATCCTGTGGAACCTTGATCCATGCGATGACAGAGTGCTCACAAGGGCAGGACACCCCCGTGGGCTCGTGGTCTTGGCTGGCTGCCCAACCTGCCTTGTGCTGTCCCACAGACCTCAGTGAGTGCTCGCCTGTTTGACCCTGAGGAAGACTGCTTTGTCAGCAACATAATCCTAGTAGGATTACCACTGGAACTGCAACCCGGAAGCACACCAATGGGAGCCCCTCAGTAAGGCTGGGTTCATTATTGGAGCCTGTTTGGAGCGCAGATCGCAGCACAGTCACTGGACTCTTGATTTGCAAACTACTCCAGAGTGAAGTATTTGCAAGGAAAGCAAGATTTCCCCCTGTACTACTGTTAACTACATCTATTTGACACCTTCCAGAAAGAAGCCTCCTCTCACCTCAACATAATCAAAGTGCAGGATACCAAATAACATAAATATGTTGAGTCTAGACACCTTTAAGGGAAGCAGAGCTCAAGACCATTTGGCTTCTTATTTCTCTGCCTGCAAGAGCTAGAAGTCCAGTCTAAAAATCAGAGCAAGCTGCTAGTCATGGAGCAATGAAACCTCCAAAAGCAGGATATGTTTGGAGCTCACCATTCACTGCAGATGGAACATCGCACCTTCCTCAAAGACAACCAAGTGGGCTGGTGTATGTGCTCCTGATAAGAATCAGCCCCAAGTGCACCAGAACAGCTTGCAGAAACCATCCTGCAGTTAGAAAGCCAGGGACCTCTGCCTGAGGAGACACCTCTACCCTGTCACCATTTCACAGCAATGACATTTAAACATTGATTGTGGAGAGGGGTGACCTGGCATCTGTTCCTCTGAGCCTCTATTTCCCCTCTGAGGATACACTGACAGCTTTGCCTCTTCGAGGTAGATGACCTCATGTTTATGATTAAAATGAGAACAATGCTGCCAGTGTTCACAATCCACCTTACGCCTCATTCCTTGTTTCTGCAGTGAGGGGCTCCCCTTTCCGCCAGCCCTTAATACTCAGGGAAGACCGCTCACAGGCTTCACTTCAGGTCTAGGTCAGGATTTCAACCTTCCCTTCTTACAAGGCTTTGTTTCCCCTCTGTTTCAAAACAAACCACTGAAAAGGAGATAGGTGACAAACTCCAGAGCTGTGAGGGAGCAATCCGTGGTTCTCAACATTAACTTTACACTTCTTGTTTTGGAGTTTAATTATGTCAGAAATATGCTGAAATGAAGAGAGACCTTTACATGATTGATCTGTTGTTTTCAAGGGGTTTTTGTAAGAAAATGAACCGTAAACCACTCATTAAAGAGGACAGAATCTTGTTACTTTTAAAAGGTTTGGGAGGTTGAGCTTTTGGGGTTGTTTTATCTTTTTCTTCCTCTTCTTATTTTTCTTAAGACCTTTGTACAAAAAACATTTGGCTCAGTTTAGCAGAGACTGACACAGAACCTACATAAATGCCTTCTATAGCTATAATTACTCCCTGCTGCCTGTTCACTTCTAGCTGCTATCAGGAAAATAAGCTTAAATTTCAAACACTGAGCTCTATCATTTTATTTTCTTCTCCTGGCTTTTATTTTCCCCTTTTTCAAATGCTGTTTTAAAATGTGCAGTGATTAGATATACAGAAGACAAACAGCACCAACTGCTCAGAGTTTCATACTGAACTTTTACACTTTATATAGGCAGCAAGCAAAGACTTTTCTGCTAATCTGAGGTATTTTAGAGCAACAGCTTCAATCTGCACATGTGCGTACACATGTGTAAATTTAAGGACAAAGCAGGAATCTGCTAACAAGCAGAAGTCATGTTCCATTCTGGTCACTTTTCACGCTCTTCCTTCACATCCTCTGCTGGCACAGGCAGCCCAACACATTTTTCACACCCCAGTTGTCTGACAGGAAAATTCATCTATTCTGTTTGTTTTATTGGCTTTATGCAATCATGTAGGACATAAGCTTCTTACAAGCAGTAATACCTAAACCCCTAAAGTCCAAGCTCTAGTCTGGTATGGAATCACTGGACCTGCAGAACACGTCTCTGAGAGCAAGTCTTGAAGAGGAGAGAGCTCTGGCAAGATATAGAAACCAGAAACACTACTACACAAATGTAGCATTGGTCCTTCTATTCTGAGCTACTGACTCCTAGCTGACAGGAGCTGCATGGTAGGGAGCAATATTGGCCATGCACCATCATCAAACAGGGAAAGGAATAGTGGCAGCCATGCCTCTAGGCAGCCATGAAAGCAGGCTGCAGGGGGAAGACTGTTTCCTTTAATCCCCTGCCCTACTGCACTCAAGTGTATTCCCACCATGACTCCAGCAAGGAGAGGAACATGACAGTGTCATACCTGGTGGAGGTCTTATTGCTTGATATTGTTATAGCTATTACATACATATATATATATATATATATATATATATCTATCTCACCAAAAGCTATCCCGTAACACCCTAAAAACATAAAATCACAGAATGGTTTGGGTTGGAAAGGACCTTAAGATCATCCAGTTCCAACCCCCCGCCATGCACAGAGGTACATTCCCCTAAACCAGGCTGCTCCAAGCCCTGTCCAGCCTGGCCTTGAACACTGCCAGGGATGGAGCATTTACAACTTCCTTGGGCAACCTGTTCTGATGGCATGATGGCAATATCATGTTTTCTATAGTCAGATGATGCTACAGTTCTGCTCGGAATGGAACAGGAAAGCTCAGCAGATCCAGCTTTGCATATGGAAACTGCCTCACTGTTTTGGGGGGATGGAGGAGGGCTGGTTTCAAAAAGGCAAGACACAATGTGCATATGAAGGGAGTTTATACATTAGGATTGGAAAGTAGCATCCTCAGGGCGCCCATCTGGGAGAAAGCAAGGAAGGGGCTCTGAGTTCTATCTGGGACATTACTCTGAACTCAAGAGTATCTTCTTCAAGATGGATTGCAGAGAAACACAATTAAGCCATAAAGACACTTGAATGAAAACAAGGCAACAGTTACCGAGTTCCTCTGTGTCAATCCTTTCTCAGATTTGATTTTTAGGACTCACCTGGATTCCAATCAAAATTCCTTCCTTAGGAAATGTAAACCCAGTGGCAAGCATAGCCTTCCGGAAGGCAGAATACACATCCTCCCCAAAGCATGCGACCTGGGAAAGAAACAAAGAGGGCAGCATGAAGGGAAAAACCCAAACCAACCCAAACCCATGGCATTAAAAAGAAACAGGATGAATTCTTTAAATAGGCTCTTTTGACTGCTTCTTGTAAAATCAGACAGCTTTTCTATGGAGCCTGCAGACAGGGGGGATCAGAAAATCATTGCAGACAAATCTTATCATTTTAATGAAGCAATAACGAAGGAATCAGCAACGCTTTAGTTTCAAACAGCACACCAAGGAGTAACAACAATTGATTCTGCTGAGTTATGGGAATGCTGTACACAGCCTCTGCTTCGATCTTGGGGAGTGCACTGCAAATTGTTGAACGTTACATAATGCTAAAACAGCAGTGAGTGTTCTGCAGGCAGGCACCGTGCACTGTGCGCGCACTGCGAATGGGGGTAAGACAGCGCTCCTGCTGCCAGGTACTTCTGGCCTTGGTTGTGAGTAAACCACCTTATAAAAAGATACCTTTTCTGTTTAAAGCCCACAGATATGTGAAATTCAAGTAAAATCACAGATTGGTTTGTTTTGGAAGGGACCTTAAAGCTCATCCAGCTCCAGTCCACTGCCATGGGCAGGGGCACCTTCCACTGGAGCAGGTTGCTCCAAGCCCCTGTGTCCAACCTGGCCTTGAGCACTGCCAGGGATGGGGCAGCCACAGCTTCTCTGGGTACCCTGTGCCAGCGCCTCAGCACCCTCACAGGGAAGAGCTTCTGCCTAAGAGCTCATCTCAGTCTCCCCTCTGGCAGGTTAAAACCATTCCCCCTTGACTTGTTGCTACATGTCCTTGTAAGAAAGTCCCTCTCCAGTTTTCTTGCAGGCCCCCTTTAGGCACTGAAAGAAGAGAACAAAGCAGTCACGCTAAATCATAGTAATTTACTTTATATAAACTAAAACCTGATATAGAAATCAATACAAATAATTCAGCTGTTCCCCATCTGTGGAGCTCAGTTGCTCACAGGTGGTAATCATCTTCTGAAAGAACTAAAGTGTGTTCCTCACTAAACTTTGGGTTTCTGATGACAAAAAGAGGAGTGCATGAATGTTAGTTCGTGAAAGTTAAAAATGACAAAAGAAAACAAAACGAAACCCCAACCAAACCAATCCTCACTTTTTCTGACCAGCTACACACGTGTTGAAAACCAGTCAGAAACAGAAACTGTCACAGATTTTTCTCTTTGAAATAACAAATCTACACACAGATAGAGATGGGTAAAGGGGCTGATGAAGAATTGCTGTCCCATTTTCCTCTTATGGTCCTTCCCATCACAAAGTGAGCCCTCACGTTCATGGGCTCACTGTTACCATGGTGAGCAGAAACCAGTATTTCATGGCATAAGAACAACAACTGATGATTTGCCAGATTTTTTGCATTAAAGAAAAAAGAGGGATGAAACAAACAAAAATCCCACTAGGGAATCACAGGCTGGTTTGCGTTGGAAGGGACCTGAAGGCTCATCTAGTTCAAACCCATTGCCATGGGCAGGGACACCTTCCACTAGAGCAGCTTGCTCAAATAATGACAACTAGCATGTCAGCTTCTCTCCAAACACTCATCCTTGAGTATTCAGGCTCTTCTGCAGTGTATCTGGCTGAAGGATTACATATGTCCTGGACTTCAGGGCAGTAGGCAGTCTTGTAAGGCTTGGAGCAGGGGTTTCCAGCCTGCCAGG
Organism: Poicephalus gulielmi; assembly: GCA_026283885.1. NCBI lineage: Eukaryota > Metazoa > Chordata > Aves > Psittaciformes > Psittacidae > Poicephalus > Poicephalus gulielmi. Next base: position 667 of record JANEXQ010046380.1, on the reverse strand, counting down.
AGAGTTTTATCATGGTGTGGTCAAACCAGCCATAATACACCAAGGGACCCCCAGCACTGTGTCTTCTACTGTTGTGGGAACCATGACTTCCAGCAAAATACATCTCTGCCAGACAAACGTGACAAATCCAAGCCCAAATCAAGCTGTGTGTGTGAAGAAAGTCTTTGAGGAATAATTGAGCATTTTACCCAAAGCAAGCTATTATCCTTACTTTACTCATAAGAAAGACTTTCATAACTGTCACATTTTATGGCATTTGTGAATATGGATCTTTCCAACTCATAAAAGTTAATAATCCCTTCTTTATGGCCAAGGTAATCGCTAACTCCTTATAAAGCTCAGAAAAATAATTCTTGCCCTTAGTTTCATTTTTATTCTTTTTCTTTTGTTTTTTTTTTTGAGGGGGAGGGATGTCTCTGTAGTCAACTTTCTTCTGAAAACAAGGAAGACATAAAGTCACTTGGCTTTCATCTGCCCATTAACTACACTGAAAAGAAATCTTCTGCAATACTGATTTCCTACACATACTGAATCATAGAATCCTAGAATAGTTAGGGTTGGAAAGGACCTTAAGATCATCCAGTTCCCAGCCCCCTGCCATGGGCAGGGACACCTCCCACTAAACCATGTCACCCAAGGCTCTGTCCAACCTGGCCTTGAACACCAC
>JANEXQ010046379.1:25525-35853 GCA_026283885.1 Poicephalus gulielmi | reverse complement strand
AAGGAGAAAAATGACTGCTACTGCTGAACCCAGGACACCGTGCAAGGGGGATTGGAACTACATGATCTTTATGGTCCCTTGCAACCCAAACCATTCTATGATTCTGTGAAGATAGAGGGCAAGAGCGCCAGCCTGCATCTCGTCTCCCCATCTAGGTTCACCAGGCTAACACAACTATATTTGGTATTTCCCACACAGAACCAGAAAAAACCCTGCAGTGTACATCATGAGGAGCTTACAATTTAAGCTGCTTAAAGCTAGAGATGCTGGACAGTGCTAAAGGAGACCAAAGTCCTTTTCATTTTAGGTATAATTCTACATTCTATATATATATATTCTATAAATAGTCTTTTTCATTAAAATTTGGGTATAATTTACAGGGAAATTGTGATTTCCTATGCTGAGATGAAAGGCAGGAAAAGTGTGGGCATCGGAAAAGGCAACAGTAGCAAATGTAATGCTGCAAGTTCCCTAAAGCGCTGGCTATTTCAGTCTCTACAAGCACATTCTCAGTGTGTCCTTTGGACTCTGGTGTCCTGGATTCAGCAGTAGCAGTCATTTTTCTCCTTCTTCATAGCTGGTGCAGTGCTGTGTTTTTGGCTTTTGGTCTGGAAACAGCACTGATAACACCGATGTTTTTTGCTGCTGCTTAGAATAGTTAGTCTGACCAAGGACTTTCTGAGTCTCATGCTCTGCCAGGGAGGAGGGGAAGCCAGGAGAAAGCAGAGACAGGATGCCCAGGATGTAACTGGGAGTTACCTGGAAGGGCTAGATCACTGCAGGAGTCGGGCTGGGTGTCAGTGTGGTGAGTGGTTGTATTCTCTCCCCTTGTTATTTCCCTTGTCATTGTTATTATTGATGGTAGCGGTAGTGATTGGTGTTATACCTTAGTTAATAGACTGTTCTTATCTCAACCTATGGGAGTTGTATCTTTCGATTCTTCTCCCCATCCCTCCGGGAGCTGAGGGAGGAAGGGGGGGAGTGAGAGAGAGACTGCGTGGCTGATTTACGGCTTGGCTTAAACCACGACAACTGGGCAGACACTTTCATTGCAAGTCATATACCAACTCCTCTGACCAGTGTTCCCTGGCTTTCCTTTCTGGTTAGCCTAAGTAAACATTTTTTCCACAGATTTCATTCTTAGCCTTGCTTGCTTATATTAACACAGGATTTGGTACTGTAAGATGTCATAATTTTGCAATTTAACTGCTTGGGACCACATTACATGAGAACTAGCAACTTTAAACTCCTTTTCAGCAAATTATCTCTACGGTCAGAGCTTCTCCTCCACACATATTTGTAGAATACTTTGTTTCTAATTTATAAATTGTTTGAAATACACATTAAAATCTCAACATTTAAACCTGTTTCTTTGCTTCTTTCTGACTTTAATACTGCAATTTACCTTCTGGTTTCTCTACCATCCCTTAGAAGATGTAATAACTACTTCTTGGCAGCTCACTAGAAGGAATTAAAAGAGAAAAACTGGATGGAGTTCAGAAAACAGCAACAAAGAAATATAAAGGACTAGAGAGACAGACTAACAGGAAATTACTTTTAAAAGCAAGTGTGTATAGCTTAACTAAACAATGACAAAAGAGGCTGTGATAACTGCAAATAGCTGAAGGTTGTAAACACTGAAGGTGAAGGATACATTGCCCAGGGTTGCTCAAGGAGGATATGACTGCAAAGGCAAGATGGAAATTCTTCCCAGTCAGCCACAAGTCAGAAAAAAGAAGTCTTTAGACTATTTCTGTCTGGAGAAAATAGGAGCACAGCAAAGCACTAGGCATGAAGGACAGGATACACAACCAGTGGTGAAGAGTGAGATCAGAGGGGGTTGGACTCATAGAAACACCTCACAGTCACTCTGCAATTTGGTAGTACAAGTTGCCTGGGTCCCTTCCTAACATCCTCCACAAATACAGCATAGCTTCACAACTTCAGCATACTCTTAGTTGATCAAGATGCTGTAAATTCATTAGCCTCTGTTTCTCATCCTGCCATATTTGGGACAGAGACTGGATCCCAGTCTATCCTTTCCCTCGGACTAGAAAATTTGTCATGAAACAAGAATAAACAAAGTTTCCCTGACTCACTTTCCCCAAATCTGTCAACTGTCTTAGATTTAAAACCTGCAGAAAACTGTTATTTGATAGTTATTTTCAAATCATTTAGAAATACAGAACTTGCTCTCTTATGTCTTTTTTGCCCCTAGACCCCTGCCTGTAGACAGTCACTCCCTTTTAACCCAAGCACTACAGTCTTCTTCTCCATTGTTACTTCCGTTTCATCTATTTTCAAACCAAGAGAAAAGTGCCTTATGTCAAAATGTATTTCCCAGACCCTGTGCTATAGACAGCACTTTCTTTGTTCTCAGGAAGAGCTTTCAGAGATTTTTTTTCCCTCTCTGTTCTTTCTTTTTTGGTACTTTGTCTCCCTTCTTGCGTAAATTTCCTAACTGTACTGTTTTAGACAAGATACTTCAAACCTTTCTGACTTGCAGCAACATGTTGCTATTGGTTTTGGGCATACTGAAAAACAGAGCCACAAAGACATTTAGATTCCTATCTCACATTCCTAATTTTGTTGCTGTCATCATTAATCTGGCCCATAACTCTCTGAAGAGGGAAGCCCTACAAAACAGAAATCAATCATGAGGAAAGCTGAGAGGACAAATGTCAACACTTACATGAGTATTAGGAATTGATTAACTTTATTGAGTGCTAATAAAAGAATTATAATAAAACCTATGAAAGTGGTGGTAAAACAGAATCCATACCCCAGTGAGTACTTAGAAATCTTGCCAGGTATGAATCGGTAATCACCTCGCAGAATAATGCTTGAGCTAAGATTATTTAAATTATAACCAGAGGGACATCAGGTTGGTATAAGGAGATGTATTACTTCTGCAAAAGTATTAATGAAGCACTGTGCCCATTTTTCAGAGTGTACTTCAGAAATAAAAAAAAAAAAAACATACATGAATGAAAAGCTTTTTTCACAGCGAAACTCCTGGGAAGCTCAGTCTGTTTCAGCTTATTCAAGAAAGGTCAAAGAGATGACTTGATTATAGTTTACAACAGCTTACAACACATTATGACAGATTCCATGGGAAAATAACTTCAGATTTTAAGTATCATTCCCGTCAAAGTAGCGGAAAAAGTTCCAACTGATGGAGGCTGAAACTGCAACCAGGAGGAACATTTTTTTAATGAGGATTAGAAGTAAACAGTAGACAAACCACCCCTTGTGACGATTTTATTCTTTATTATTTAGAAGTTTCAGAACAGAATCAAATGTTTGTATTATGAGATACTGTTTTAACACAGAAGCTGTGTGTTTAGTTTAGCAGCAGCTAAAAGGAAAGTACCTGACCTAATTAAAACCCTCTGACACTTTTCCTGGGAATGCTGGGGAAAACCAAATCAGATGGATGATATCCACTCATTCTTTCCTACTCTGGATCAGTGCTACATTTTCTAGTGTTTTGTATAACCTGTTTCTGAAATTCTTAGTATGTCTGGTGTCTTTCTAGTATCTTAACCTGTATCACTCTAGAGTCCAATTTTAATAGGTAATGTTTGAGTGAAGTACCACACAGCTGCTCACTCACTTCCCACCACTGGGATGGAGAGGAGAATAGAGGTGAATCCAATGGGTTGAGATAAGAACAGTTTAATAACTGAAATAAAATATAAGAATAACAATAATACTAGGAAAATGAGAGAGAAGAATAAACCCCATGAAAGACAAGTTATGCACAGTACAATTACTCACCACCTGAAAAATTCCCAGCTGTCCCCAAGCAGCAATCAGACCCTTCTAGCCAACTCCCCCCAGTTTCTATACTGAGCATGATGTTCTGTGGTGCAGAATACCCCTTTGGCAGTTCACGTCAGCTGTACTGGCTGTGCTCCCTCCCCAGCTATTGTAGCTATTGCATCTCTTCATTGGCAAAGCATGGGAAAATAGAAACAACTAAAACATCATGTTATCAAGATAATTCTCAGACTAAAGCTAAAACTGCACCAGCTACTAAGAAAATCCTTCTTGGGGATATACTATGTCCACTGGCTACCTGCACACTTTCTCATTAGGCTTGTTAGTCAGAATTTTACATGAACACAACCCAGCATATGTTCTGGCTGAATTTATTTTTTTACCAGAATACTTCAAATACTTGCTGTTTGTAATATACCATCTGCAGAGTCTTCAGGGTCACACAGCATCTTTTCTATTCCCTTAGCAGATACAGGTAATTTACATAAGGAATTAATGAAATGTCTATATAAGCAGACTGAAATTCGTATTCAGACTCTTTGGAACACTTCTGCCACTAATATTTCATTTAACAGAAATTCAGTTTTCCCCTCAGGAAACTGAATCCAAGGGTTTAAACACTGTTGAAGCCAATTACTGGAGTTGAAGACTCATATGGGATAAATCTACCCATTTCAACAATCGTGCCAATTTACTTCAGCTGGACACCTGCCTGTTGTGTTCTATTTGAATAAACACTAAAGGTATCTTTCCAATGTTTATGAAAGCTAGTGAGAGAGATGAACTAAGGGTTAAATTTGTCTGCTGCAACTTAAGGGTTGTAAAACCTGACAGTGTTTTCCATCTATGATCCCACATTAAAATTGCCTGAAAGCAAACCTCCCCAGCTTTGAGTTTCAAGAACCCTTGAATCAGAAGTGGAAAATCAGCTTGCAAAGTCAGCCAGATAAGGATAATTTTTGTTCTTAGGATATAATAGAAGATATGCTGTCATTATTAGTATTATAGAAAGATAAAAGAAAGGATAAAATCAAGAGTTGCAGGAGTAATATAAATGCTCAACCTTGAAAATTACCAAGTATAGTCTTTGATTCAAGAGCTTACCAGAACACAGATCAGATGCAAAAGACTTTTCTCTGGTAACAGGAGCAGAGACCTGGATGCTCTTCAGACTTAAAGCATGTTTGTCTGCGTGAAGGTGGGTGGATGTGCATAAAGGAACTGATGTGCCTTATTTCGGTTTCAAATGTGATTCATCAACTTAGTAATCTTCCACTTTGCACATATCTACTGATGATTCACATGTTTAGAAGACCATGATAGATTTTGGCTGCATATTCAATACCACAAAATTCATAAATTCTTTATGATTTTCTCTCATTGCGTTACCACTGAAAATGCCATGCTCACTCTGAACACAAAAGTTCTCATTCAGTTTGGTTTACCAAAGTTGGCACAAAACTGCTTGCTTCAATCAATAAAATACATTGAATAAGATGGCTGAGGACATACCAAACTTCTTTTAAAAAAATATCCCTGCTAATCCTTTTGTAAATATACTTTTTCCTTTTTACTTCCAGTGTGAAGCAATAGGACATATGCTGCTGATGCTTCTGAAACAGCCAATAGCCTGTCCGAAAAAAGTAAAAACACTTTGAGAGCAACAAAAACCCAAGCACATATTATTCTTAACAGTAGGGCTGAACATATTTCAATAGGGTGAATATTACTTACAATATCTGTGGAGTTCAAATGCATACCCAGAAGTGCCAGCAGAAGAGAAAACATTATGTTAGTATTCTAGACAAACCCATAGAGATATATGAAAAAACATTGCTCTAAGCTGTAAAATCATTGCTGGGGAAGCTTTGCTTCAATTGGGAAAAAAAGGCGGAGGAAGGCCGCTTTACCCAGGTTTTTAATCTAGTTATAGCATAGACAGGGAAAGTGGACTTCAGGGACTATACCCTTCTAAAAGCATTTGAATTAGTGGCAGGTAAAGAACACGCCAGCGCTTGTAGCCATAACAGAAAGAGAGGGTTCCTGAAAATAACAGAAATAGTGACAGTCTGCCATTAAAGCAGTAAAAAACCCCTAGACTCAGTGCTTTGTGCATGTCAGTGGGCTCCTGAACTTGTCACAACTGAGGAGCTGGGTATCAGTTGCCATTCCTATTTTGTAACTATATCAACTGTTGGATTATCTGAAGCAGAATGTTTAAACAAAACCCTCCGTGTCAGGTTGCAGGAACTGGGTTCACCTTCATGACTGAGAATACCTTTATCACTACATGGCCACATTCCACAGAGAAATACAGGCACTCCAAATGGGCGAATCCTTTTAAATTGTGGGATGCACCTTAGCTAGGTCAGGTGAAGCACTTCCTTGCTCTGAGGCTGGCTCAGGCACCAGTCTAGCCCCACTGCACATATTCAGAGTTAGCCACAATGCTTTGACACCAAAAGAGCCCTTGGCACATAAGGAAGGAGGCAACTGAAATGCTATGGACATCAAGAGGCACAACATTTCATGTAATATTCAAAAGCAAAAAGCTGGACTTTATTCCGATTATGATCATGACAGTGTAAGAAAGCCAAGTTAGCCCTCAGGAGAACACATTCTAACCCTGTTTATTTGTGTCAGGAACAATCCCAAAAGCCCATCAGCCACAGCATCCCCAAGTACATATGCATAGATATGGTAGCACAGGGTTTGCAGTGGTATGTCAAGGGCAACCCTGTCAAAAGAATGCCTGTAAAATCTGGCTCTACAGGGAGTGCTCTGTTGCAGGGCGCCAGGGAATGGTCAACGATGCTTGGAAATGAGAGGTGGGTCAATGTTCCGAGTTGCACCTGACAAGCAAGGGCAGCACACCCTGCTAGAGTCTAAATTTGCCTAGAAACCATGAGCCACAAAAATGCCAGTGAAGTTTTTTTTCCATCTTTCTGCAAAACATCACAGTGCCTGATGGCTCTCTGCCTATTTACTTACCCTGAAGATATGCTGCCAAATCACTTTTTCTTCTGGAAATAACAAATAGATCACAAGGAAGAAAACTGACCCTTAAAATCAAGAGCTTTCTTAGAGACTCAAAACTTCTGTAGATAGTGCTTAGAAACTATAAGCAAATTTTTTCTTAATTAAAATCTCATACACATGCAGGTAGAAACAGCTGCTTGATTTACCAGGTTTTGATTTGAAACCATGTTGTACAAGGGAACCAGAGCCACTCTGTATGCTTACTTTTCCTAGTTTCATGACCTCTCTTCTAATCTCATGGCAAACAGATCAAAGGACTTTACTTCTTGTAATGCTTTATCTGTTGTCCTTTCAACCCTAATACCAAAATTTAGCAGTCAAACAAGTTTAAACACACACAATTAAGTCTACAACACTGAACTTGCTCCACCTTTTTCTAAGATAATTTGTTGCTGTGACAAGACCAGAATAGATTAAATTTTGCTTATGGTTAAGATCACATTGGCATTGTTTCATCTTTCTTGTTTGGAATCATGAGATACTTTTTTCATGTATTACACACTGTTGCTATATCACAAGCTCAAAAGTTTTGTATATCAACAGATATTTTCTAGTTGTTTTTTTTGTTGTTTTTTTTTTTTTGGCAGAAAATTATCATAAATTTTTAGATTTTTGAATAATTTCAGCATTAAGTGTAAGATTGACTGGGAGCTGAGAGTTAAGTACAGCATAGTAGGTGTGATAATTGCCTTTATGGAAGTGGAAAAACAAGCTTATTGTTAAGCGATTTTAGTGTTGGCACAGACTTAGCATGCAAATACAAATTCATGCACATTGTTAATTTGTCTGCCTCACCAATTGCTCCACATTATTAAATCTTTCCTGTTAAACAGACCTTGGCAGGTTTCTGAAAACACTACCTTCCAAGGAAGTTGTTATTAGGTGGATATTCTTGAAAATGTTCCAGCAGCATCTCAGCTACATTGGCATTTCCAGAATATTTATGAACACGTAACAACTTAATGTTGGATACAGCTCAAAATGCAATTTACATCCTCAGAACAGAAATTAAAACTGTATAAGATAAGCTGCTTTGCTTGAGTGAAACAGACTTTTGTCTACTTCTGAAAAATCCCTCTTTCCTTCAGAGGCCCCTCTCCATGGAAATTCACTGACCAGAAATCAGGGTGACTTTATATAAAAGCACCATCGTATTTCAGAGTAATGTTACTACATATCACAGAGGCAATGTCAAATTAAGGTTCCAGAATGCTGTACTAGTACTGATGTTATTAGTGGCACTGTTCTAAGTCCATTGCAGATTAATGGCTTTTCTTCCAGTAGAAATTCATTAAGTACACAGATGGGTGCGTGCACAGGCTGTAAGAAGAAAAGAAGGCCTGTAGATATGTTTGTGTTTGGGTAAATAGTACAATGTCAAGCTGTCCGTTATGTAACTGCATCAAATACAAACACAGCAGATGTAAATTTATATTGTTTGCTATAAAAGCCACTGCATATAACCCTACAGCCTTTATATATGCCGTATATACAGCTACAGAATTCCTTTTGGTTGAATTGAAACTTCCATATGCAGTACATGCACAGAGTGCTTGGAAGATCAGAAAGATGAAAGAATAGGGTCTGCTTAGCATGAAGAGAAGAGCAAGGAGAGGAAATTGTAGCAGCTTTCTACGAGACAACAGGCAGTTGAAAAGAGGAAAAGAATAACCAGGTTTCCATGCCCATGATGGATTGGACACAAACAGGAAAGGGCCAAAACTGTAGTTGCAAAATACTGAAGCTAGATGTAAGGAAAAAAAAAACTCAAACAACCCACAAACTTTCTAACATTAAGAGCAGCAAAACAATTTCCCCAAATGCAAGGAGTGGGAAAGAATAACTGACTTGGTCCTTGATTTTATCTTGTTTTCTTTTTCTGTCTACCACACATTGCACTTTGTGCATAGCTTGCTGGTAGCTTTTCCTCCTCTCTTCTTTAGATTTGAAAGGCCCTGTACCTCAGCCACCATGTCCCTTCTCACCTATTCAGTTTTGGTTTTGATACTACTTTTTAAAATTACCTTTAAAAGCCCCAGGTTCACTGACTAGACACTTGGTGGTCCTTTCCATACATATTTTTTTATGACACTGCAAAAATTATTACATATTTTAAAATTCAAACAGTCAAACAAGAAATTAGCAGACAGTTGTCAGTAAAACAAAATCTAATCAGAAAATTTTGTCTGGTTAATGCCTTTGCTCACTACTACAGCTGATTTGTGACTACTTATTCAGAGAGCGAGATGCTTTATGAAAGTAGCTATATTTCCGTTTAAAAATGTTATCACACAAAAATTCTCATTTTTTTGTACAGCATCTCCAAAGCATTTTTCTTTAGTTTCTCACAGCCTACTGTTTCCTGTGTGATTAATGAGCATGCTTTTTTCCGAGAGAGATGTTCTTTAGTTTTCTGTCTTGCTATCAAAAGACTATTGGCTTTTAAACAGCTTTTAAATATCTTTCACGTGCCAAACAAAGGTGATATTCCCTATATTTTCATATTATATTTCATATAATCCTTAAATCATATGAATTTGAGTAAGAGCTATATAGGAACTAATATAATTCCAATCAAGCAGAAAAGACCAAAGCTCTATATTATATCTATTTATTGTCTTGCACATGTCAAAATACTTATGTAAGGAGAAGCAGCTTTACTCAACTACTAATAATGAAAGCACTTTCAAAAAAATAACGTCCTTTTTAAAGAGAAAAAAAAATAATATTCAGACTGCATTTGTTGCTAGCTCCAGGTTTGAATCAAGGAAGACATTTCAAGACCACACCACAACAAACCCTCTGCCAGCAAGGTTCAGAGCAGTCCCTGGAAGGACTTTGAGAAATGTAAATGCCATATACAATAACTTGGCAACTAGTGGGATGGAAAAATGTTATCTTAAGTGAAGTTCATATTCTGCTTTTCAGCACCCCACTGTCTCCTGAGGCAATGCTCACCACCCAGAGCATGTGTGTAACCAGTGACTATTGAAAAGCTGTGAAAATTTTGAGGTAAGCCAGAACTTTATTCCTAGCCTTTAAATTCTACCTTTGAATACTAATTTAAAAGGCCGAAGTCATCACCAGATTAAAATATGAATAAAGAGCTTATTTTTTATAAGATATTTACTAATGCAGAGGTTAACTTTCATTTCCTGTCAGATTTCATCTTTGGTCAGTATCTGTCTCCTGGGTCACAAGCCATGTTGACTGGTATTAGTAATTGATCATTACATACATTTTATAGAAATTCTCAGGGGCTGAGCTACACATGCTCTACAGGTAGTGTCTGTAGGCTTGCAAATTCTCTCCTTATACAATAAGACACAACACTGCCACTGAAAACATGTGGAAAGGGAATTTCCACTCCTCAAAACTGAAGGCAACTTTTTTTCCAAGGAAATGCCCGGTCAAAAAAATAATAAAAAACCCCAACAAAAATCTCATAGATACCTTTTTACTTTTTTTTTTTTTTTTTTTTCTGAACGGAAAACCCAAAAATATGC
>JANEXQ010046379.1:0-25443 GCA_026283885.1 Poicephalus gulielmi | reverse complement strand
GGGCTGCATCAAAAGGAGCGTGACCAGCAGGTCGAAGGAGGTGATCCTGCCCCTCTACTCTGCTCTTGTGAGACCTCTCTTGGAGTATTGTGTACAGTTCTGGAGTCCTCAACATAAAAAGGACGTGGAACTGTTGGAAGAAGTCCAGAGGAGGACCACAAGGATGATCAGGGGACTGGAGCACCTCCCATATGAAGGCAGGCTGAGAAAGTTGGGTCTGTTCATCCTGGAGAAGAGAAGGCTGCGTGGTGACCTCATAGCAGCCTTCCAGTACCTGAAGGGGGCTTGTAAGGGTGCTTGGTAGGGACTCTTCATTAGGGACTGTAGTGACAGGAGAAGGGGTAATGGGTTCAAACTTAAACAGGGGAAGTTCAGGTTATATATAAGGAAGAAGTTCTTTACTGTAAGGGTGGTGAGGCACTGGAAGTTGTGAACGCTCCATCCCTGGTGGTGTTCAAGGCCAGGTTGGACAGAGATGGACACAGGTTGGGTGACAAGATTTAGTGGGAGGAATCGCTGCCCATGGCAGGTGGGGTTGGAACTAGATGATCTTAAGGTCCTTTCCAACCGTGACTATTCTATGATTCTATGAAATAATGAGTTTTCTCTCATGCTGATTCTTACTGACTCAGGTAGCTCAGCAAGGGACTGAGTATAATCTATCAGTCATACACCTGAACTTCAATGCATGGCTTTGTACTAGTACATCTTACAAGTGAAAGACTAACAATAAAACTTCATGCTATGTATAGAAATAAGAAATATTGGGGGGGCGGGGGGTGTCAAAAATGCAGAGAATGTAACTGTGGAAAAAACTGACATTTCAGAATTAAAAATATGTACAGGGGAAATTTTAGAACTAATGTCACTAATGTCACCAGCTCAAATCCCTGAAACTTGGCTGATACTTTCAATGAAATTAATCTTCTTACCAGAAAAATTTCTAACATAATTTTTGCTAAGATTTTCTTGCTCATCTATGAAAAATTCCATGTTGGCTTTCTCAGGGTAACAGAGAAGACAGTAACACTGGAAGGGAGACCCTCACTCAAAGATATGAATCACTTTCCAAATAAAAAAAAAATATACTGCCCTTACATTGATATTTCACCATTAAAACTTCAAGTGACAGCTGACGCCCTATTCTCCATGCATACATTACCCTTATTAGCCAAATTAATATTTGCAGATTAACTGTGATACAGATACAAATGCTTGAATTGGTTTCTTGCAGCTGAGCTAAGATGCCTTGAAGCTTATTTGCTCAAGCACACTGGCACCTGAACTCATAACATAAACCAGAGGCACTTATCAACTAATACCCGGAGAGACAGTATCAAATATCAGAGAATTAAAGGATCGTAACAACAGAAAAAGGACCTCTTCTACAAAGACAATTTAAACTCCTTTGGCAAAGCCGCAGCACCTTCCCTTGGAGAAGTAATGGGGAAAAAAAAATAATAATGCACAGCAATTAAAATGTCATTGCCCTGGAAGAAGATCAATGGGCCATACAAATGCAGAAAAACAGCAGTGCTGCAACTGTGAGCAGTTTGCCCCAAGCATTAGAAAAGATTCAGTTTCCCGCATTGATTTTTTATTCTTCTGCTAGGTAATTCCCTGAATTTCAGCTCTGTCATCCTCATTAAGTGAGATAATTTCAAAAGGGTTGCCTGTGTGAATAGAGTGCTTGTGTGTGATGGTGCTGAATCATCCTCCAGTACACTAATGAATTAACAGATAAGAGAAGTAGAAGTGTTACCCACATGTATATGGGTAATAATCGGGTTTTTATGGAGAATCTCACACCAGTTGTATGCTCCAGTTTGAGAACTGTTCCCAGAAACATGCTGGCAAATGCATTTTTCTGTCCATATATCCCAACATAGAATCATAGGAAATTAGGATTGGAAAGGACCTTAAGATCATCTAGTTCCAACCCACCTGCAATGGGCAGGGACACCACGCACTAGACCGTGTCACCCAAGACTTCGTCCAACCTGGCCTTGAACACTGCCGGAGAGTGAGCATTTATCATTTCTTTGGGCAGCCTGTTCCAGTGCCTCACCACCCTCACAGTAAAGAACTTTTCCTTATATCTAACCTAATTATTAAAGATTATTTTTCTTTTAAATAAGAGTAAAGATGATGTAAAGCCAAAGTTGATATATTTGCATAGCATCTTTCATGCAAGGAATACATACAACATACAGAAAACAATCCTACCCAAAGCTTCATTTCCCTAACAACTGACTAGATTTGGTACATTAAGAAAACCCTGAGACCCTACAATAAATGCAGTATAATCCATGGTTTTTTTTCAGTGCTTTCTCTTTTTTTTCTCAGTTGTTTTCTCGTTTAGGATTCTGTACCTCAGGAGAAGAGCTTGTCATAAGAGGGAATTTCCATTTCATGAAAAAGTCTGCAATTTCCAGATTTGTTTTGGCTCACCCTGGAATACACTCTTGACATTTTTACAGAGCACTAAATTAAAAAGAGCAGATCAATCAGTGGGAAATGCTTTGCTTGTTTGCAATAAGTATGGTTTATTTCATTACTTTTGAAGCAAGTTACACTACTGGTGGGTAAAAGTTAAAATTAATGTTTCATAATTATATCCAGAAGCACAAAGAAAACAAGAGCAGTGGGTCAGGGTTTGCCATTTTGAAGTGAAGGCTGCTTTCTTTTTGAGGACTTAAGGTTCACAAGGTTCTTTTTATGTGATTTGGTTTTAGTCTTGCTAAAGCAGCTTTTTAAAGGATGCAAGCTAATTAGAAGCATGAAAGACTCTTGAAATTGCCTTTTGACTTCAGTAAATGAGGAGCTATTATTTCCAGGCTTTTCCTTTTGGCCACCAAGAACTTTGCTTTAACTTCACTAGCTCTCAATCTAACAACAAAGCTGCTGCAACAGAGTTTCGGAATGGGAAATAAAAAAAAATAACAGTTACAAATATGGTGTTTATTGACAAGCGTGGAAAATGAAACAAAGAGTATTTTCACCTATAAAATATTTTCCTGCTGTTTTTTTCTGAAGGACAGGAAAAAGAAAATGCAAATAGACAGTACAATGTATATTATAAATACTATTAACAGCAAAGGCCAAAGGATCACAGCAGATTTACAGGTAATTGTTAGGATTTGTAAATCTTAAATTAGCCCTTCACCTGACAGCACATGGGAGCACTAGAGAAAATACTTATCTTTTTATCAATGAAATCCAGTCAGTTCTATACTAAGGGGCTGATCTGTACCAAGGGAGGAAAAATCTCGAGACTTGAACAAACCATTAATACTAACGGAGAAAGATGGGATGCAATCAGGGAGCAGTGCTCACACCTCCCTGTGTGGAGGAGGAGCTGGCACAAATACGTGCTATGACAAAGAACCGTTGTGGGAAGCAGCACAGTTTTACACTTAGACTTCGTGAAGAGTCAGTGTTATGATTGAACACAGCCCTATAAACAAAGACAAAAAGCTTGAAGAAAATATATGTTGAACTTGAGCTGAGTAATCCAACCCTGTGCTAATGGCAGAGTTTATGCTTTGCCGATTTTACAGAAAAGCAATATTAATAGCACTTCTTTTATCATGTTCTTTCATGAATTCACTCTCTGATATGTTTGTAGGAGTTAATAGAATTCATCACTTCCTTAAGCATCATATTTACAGAGATGTTTTCCAATCCCAGGACCTGTATTAGTATTGCAAAATGTGGGAATGCACCGTGCAAAATCCTGGCATTACTGTTAAAGTGAGTTACCCTATTGCCTTTACCAGGATCAGAGCATGTGTTAAAATCTGTGTAATACATTAGCCTTTTAAATTTACCAGCCAGAAGATATGATCAAATCTCAGCATGTGAAATTACCCATCCTGAGCCTCCTGTCCCCTTTTTAATCCAGATGTCTGGCCAGCAACAAAGATCGCAAGCACTCTTACTGCTGAAATTTGTTGGAGGTTTTTCTTTATAGCTCAAGAAGCAGAGTCTGTAATATCCCATTCTCTTTGCCTTTCATGTGCAGACACAGAGCCTTAGACAGCTATCGGCCTTTAGGGACATATCTTCTCTGAAGGGAAAAGCTCAAGGTAAAGCTCTGAATTCCTCTTTAAAAAACACAAAAGGAGAGAAAGAGATTAATTTCCTCTGGGTAATGTCAGGCTGCGGAGTTTCTTGGTCCACATTTACAAACAAACACATGCATGCAAATAACAGTGTTCAACCCTGTTTTCATTTTTCAAGAGGTGAATTAGATAAGACAGCTGAAGTGTTAATTTGGGTACAAAAATATTTTTTCCAGCATGTCTCTTTCATGACATTGTCACTGTCCAGACCTAGGGTTATTACCTGGATCACCTTTGGTTTGCTCCCAGGCTTCGAGTTTTCCCTGTGGAAGTGGCACATCATGCGTGCTAACCCTTGGAGACAGGGCAGACCCACTTGAACCTTCATGCTGTTTGGACATTTGTATTTATGAGAACTGAAAATTGGAAAGAAAAGCCTTCATTTCTAGGAGATCAAGCTTAGGTATTTGGTGGCATAACGTAATTCCAGCTTTGAAATTGCCTAGAGAAAATAGCAGTTGAAAAAAACCACTATTTTTGACATTTTAGGGGGGAAAACAATATAATAAAACCACCAAAAAAGCAAACCAAAAATGCAGGCAAAGTAGTAAACAATGCATGAACCACTTCAAACAGAGTCATATGCTTACAACGTTCAATGCTTGACAGCCACTGGGAATTAATTTAGGTAAGTCTGACAAAAAACCCGAACATTTACCATGTCAAATTCTATCCATGTAATACCTTCAGATATGAGAATTAATTAATAGGTGTCAAATTATCTTCCGTTTCCTGCAGTAAATCCTTCCTCCATAGTTATTGGCTCAAAGTAAAAGAGTGCACATAGTCAACCAGAGACACTGACTTCCTACTGGATTATTGCTCCAGAAGTCATCTTTATCTATGCTTCCATTCCACTGGTATTCTTCTCCCAGTGCACAACGCTATTAAGAATAATGGTTTAGAGCATCAATAATAGATTAAGACAGCCTCCTCAACATGGCTGTGTTGGCAGCATAATAAAATCAATCATTCTTTGAACATTTACAACCATACATCTTAAGTTAATGATGTGGCACAATTTCATCATCAAGAAATGAGGGAAACAGAAGTTGAAAGCAAGAAGCCATAAAAGCTTGAAACTGAGCCCAGGAAAATTGCAAAGAATTCCAAAGTGTAAGGCTGTTTAACTCAAAACCAAGCAGGCAGTAGGCTTCTTAACTAGATATTCAAGTTTGTCAAGACAGATGTTGCAACACTAACATAAGAAGTTTGAATTCAATCCTCACTTTAAAATCTGTTTGGTAGTTTAAAAGTATTATGAAGATCTGCATCACGGAGACAAACGGACTCACCTGTCAACTCCTATAGTCTGACTATAGTCAGATACCTCTGACTTCAGCATCACAGCAGCAAGGAATTGTATCTTAGAAAACCAAGTCCCCTTTATTTAAAAAAAAACAAATTTAGAAAATGCTACCTTCAGGTCCCCTAAAGTTTGGGGTTTTTTTCCTCTTTTCTTCATAAGTTTCACACAAATGAGCTTCACACAAATACATACTAAATGGAGTTGGCAGCAATCAATAATAAGGCCAGAATACAAGTTTCAAAAGACCTTTTAAAAATGACTACACATTGTTAATGATTCATGTTTGTACCTCTGAAACATTTTGTTTCTGATGTTGGTGGAGACTTGAATAGCACTATATTCACACATGCTCAAGAATGAGAAAATCTCAAATATTGCTACCATTAAAGCATTAGCAGATTAAAAACTATGTCTAAGCAGTACTTCATCGATATTTAAAGAAAATCTATGCCTGGTCAATTTGTAACCCTTAGATAAAACAACTTTCACTGTTCCAAAGAGATCAACACTGCTTTCTTCCAAGCAGTATCAATGTTGCAAATTCACTCTGTACCTTACACATGTTTTAATTGTTACAGCTTTTACACACGCCAGTATTCCAAAAGCAATATAAGGACTGCAATATATATATTTAAGTTTGCACCATTTTGCGGATATGATGGTGCCATTTAACACCAGACTTCATAATAACTCTGACTCATTTAACCTGACTTTCCGTATTGTTTTTAAGCACAAGAAATCATTTTGGATAGGCTGCATGTAGACGATTAACACTGCAGTATCTCCTGCAAAGAGCATTTCTTTTGGAAGAAGAGAAGCTGAAGAGAAATAGTGGTTTGAAACATTAAAAATAATAGGTCTAGAACAAGAGCTTTCAACTTACTAGCTTTCTTAGGGATCTCTTAGAATGAGAGATGAGATTGTTCTTTATTTTTTCAATTTGTAAGAACAGATCTGCGATCCATGTGGCCTTATCCAAGCACTTAATGTTCAGCTGTATGTGACTTACAGTGATAAAAAGAGCCATTAGCTTCAAATAGAGTGTTCTTTCTGAGAGTTTCAGCTGAAAACTACTGCAATATAGAAATTACTGCATGTTGGTGACTTGGTAGCTCCAAAATATCATTTCTATGGTAGATTATCAAGCAATACATTAAAATTCAAGTGGATATTCACGCCAATCCTTAATTCAAGACAGATCTAATTAATTTTTTTCAGCATAAGGGCACATCATAGACTTAGCTTAGCCACTTCTGGACAAGTATCACAATTCCCTTTTTCCTTTCATTGTCCATAACCACAGGAGTTGCAATACAAAGCAGAAAAATACAACTCTGTCCCTGTACTCTTGAAAGCTGAGCCAGCCCCACACAGCCATTGTGATACAGCTCACCAGCTCACAAATGCAGTCAGCAGATCCAGGTGCACAGAATGTTTTCACCTCAACCTCATCAGCAAGGGTATGCAGGGAAGGGAGGGGAGCTAAGGAGTTGCTGCAGAGGAAAGGAAGACAGAAGTGGAATGGTAAGGTCAAAGGGGAGGGTTGGGGGCACAATAAGAAGAAAACATGATGCAAGGTTATATCCTCACCCTCCAAATTCACTGACTAGTTTTAATAGATAAGCACACAAGGAAGCTTGTTAAGAGAGAAATACAGGAAGAAGAGTCAATAAAACTGATAGCATGACTGGTCCAATTGACTGAAAAAAAACCAAAATAAAATAAAAAAAATACAGGACCTACTCCTTCTTATATGAAGCAATTAATTGGGCATGCAGGTAGATCACTGTTTACAAATTCAGATACTGATTTTGGCAGTGGGTGTTGTTTATGCAGATGTTGATAAAACATGTTAAAATTTATAGCATGCTGTGCAACCACCATGTCCTATCCTTTCAATAATATCCTAACTGGCAGACTTTGCTGGGATTACTTAAGGAGCCAGAATTATAAGGAAAGAGACACATTTCCTGAAATAAGTATCATTACACCTGTACTGCTAGAAAATTTCCCAGAGGTCAATCACAATAGAGCTGTTAATCAGAAGGTGGTTATTTGGCTAGGCTAGATGCTTGCTGAATCCTTTTATGACATACCTCACTATTTCTATTTCTGCAAAATATATTCAAATCCTCACAGGAACAGGATCTTTTTTTTTTTTTTCATGATTCTTACTGTCTTTTCTGTTTTTCTGGTCTCAGGATGGTATGAGATAATAAATAATAACAGAAGTAAGAAATAATGGTGATATTTCAAACTTTCAAAGTCAGGGTTTATTAGAATTTTTCTGTACAGATTTACACCAGTAATTTTCATGAGTTGAATCTCGTTTGACTTACTAACATGAGGTATACCCTCATGATTTCAAGCTACGAATGAGTCCCTCTATTACTCCCACTTATGACTGTGTATTCAAAGCATCTGCAGTGTCCTACGTCAAAACAGAGCCAAAATGGTATCTGACACACAACCTAGCAGTTTATGAAAAAAAAAACAGAAACCAGTATCTAAGATCCCAAGGCAATGATCAGAACCAGTGCTACCTTTGTAGCATTAATGCCTAATTTAAAAGTATTTCATCTTCTAAATTTTGCTATGCTGCAAAGAAATCAATTCGCCTTCTGCTTTAAAATTAATCAGTAAATAATGACTTATGAATGTCTATTGACTTGTTGAGAAGCTCCAGTCTGCACATAACAGTTTCTATTTTATCTTTCCTCAAGAACCACATCTATAAACATTTTTTATTCCAACCCTCCCACCCCCCCACCCCCCGGGGCTGATACTTTGTTTAGGCACATCTTCCTCCAAAACATTGTTACTCTGCATCCATGTTATAACTCCTTTTCTATTAAGAAGGGTACTGAAAGGAAGATACAGGAAGGTAGGAAATTGCCATGTCCCTGTTAAAACAAGGGAGCTTTAGGTAGTTGAAGAATGAGATCAAAATAAAAAGCTATGAAATAAAATTGCTGGGAGCACTTACATTTTCTGAACATTACACCTACAAATTCCCAGTCATCACAAATCAAATTAAACCTATGATTTCTGAGATCACCTGAGCATCCAATCTGTTCCTGCAGTCTTTCTATCCCTGCACAGCTCTCCAGTTGACTGCAAGGCCACCTTGAGTGAAGCCCTGTGTTTACCTCCACAGAAAGCAGAAAGCTATGAGAATATCAAAAATATGTACCAAGGCAAAATCAGGAGACGGAAAGAGGGGTAATGATTGTGTGCATCTCAGATTACACCTCTATAGCTTCTGTGTCAGGTATGTCTTCAGTATTCCTCTTCTCAATGCAGTTGTGTGCACAAATACATGGATACATATTTCAGTAAGGAGAGAAATCCTGCATGCATTAAGGGTCTCAAGTTATCACACATTTTTCAGTAATCGGAAAGAAAAATTTCTGCTACTCATCACCAGCAGTGACATTCAACCTGCTTTGATTCTACACCCTTAGGAGGAAAGCTGCAGAAGCATAGCACACTGCCTGTTGGCACTGCCACATGTTTTGATAGTGAAACCATGCTTTTCAGCAGGTGAAATTTTAAGTGGCTGTGAGAGGAGAGGGAATAAACACCTAAGCTTTTTTTTTTTCTTTAGGAGTTGAGAAGACATCTGCCTCCCAGAATCATTTTGAGAAAAAATTTTCACTTTCAGGACTATTTGTATGAAGTCTAAGGGAAAAATGCACTAGTAGTATCTGGTGATAGGAAAAAATGTTGGTTTAGTTCTGCTAGACACAAAGAATTCATCTCATCTTACCTCAGGCAAAGGAATTTTAAGCAGAAGGTGATGCAATTACTACTAGCTCACCACTTTGTGACCACGCTCAGGGGTGCCCATTTGTTTCCGGAATTTAGTAGCTTTAGGACGTCATGATCTTCTTAAACTGTAGCCCTTTTTACCACATTTATTGCAAGCCTGACACATTCCTCAGTCCCTAGTTTGTTAGGTCACTTCTGTTAATGCAGTCATCTTGTTACAAAGCTAATGCTATTATTTTTGGTGACATTAAATATGACAATCAAACAGAAAAGCTGCATGGAAAATGTCAATGAGTTCTTCAAATTGGATTCCTTCCCGTTGTTTAAATAGTATTTTCTGAAGAACCATTTCCACAAGAACACATATAGCAGTGCATTATCACTCCTAAACAATAATTATGCCACAAAAACTGCAAGTGGTGAACATAGAAACTAAATGGATGTTATCCGGGAAAATAGAATCTCTCCCTCACCCCCTACCGACATAAAGAAAACATTGCTGAAAAAAGAAATGTTATTAAAAGAAAAGCTGTTCTGGAACTTTCATGCCAGACGACTGCAGTGCTCAAAGGCAGCAATTACTTATTGGGGGTTTCCAGATGAGAAAACCATGAAGGATATCCGATTTAAAATTTAAAAGCTGAAGGTTCACACTTGCCAAAATTTCTCTTCCCAGACAATCACCAGGCTAGAGATGTGAGTAGAAGATGGCATCTCTTAAAGAACAAGCAGGTGCAATGTCTGAGTGATTAGCCTTAACAGGTTATATGTAACATGTAACATAAGAGATTTTAGTTCTGGTATCATCCAACAAAAACAGAATTAAAATGACAAATTAAGTGCTTGAAATAGTAAAATGAGGCCAGAGGGGTATAAATCAAGAACTAACTCAGGATGGACTGTAGAGCATCTCCCCACTCTTGCAGAGCTGTGTTCATACCCAGAGGAGACCTGCACAGTCACTCTCTGCCTCTGCTCACTAAAAAGGATACCTCAGAGTCAAGGGACAGCATCTTATCCTGCTTGTTTATTTTAAACAGTAACTGACTATTGTTTATTTTTTTGTCTTTTAGAAAGAGAATTTTTAAAAATGAACAGTCCATACAGATGGTTACTTACGGCTACAGACAACCATTAAAAACGCACCTACTTCCTATTGCCTAGATGGACTAAACTTCTCCAAGCACTCCACTGGGTCATTCCATCTTTACATTTAATTTCTCTTGGTAACAGGCTCTTTTACCCTACATTTGAGTTGTTCTTGGTTTCCTGCTCAAAACCTGTCCTTCAAGCTCACAGACCTAATGAACCCAAAAATGGCTTTTCCAGTGGTAAAGTTTCTGTTGACTGGGAGCTTGCTATGAATCACTGTTTTCCATCTTAGCCATTTTTTTACACTTTCTCATGGTAGACTAAGCCAATAAGCAATTTCATAATTAGGGCAATGTGAAATCTCTGTAAACTATCATAACACAGAAGCATAATATTTAGGTTTCTCATTACCTGACTAACCTGACAATTTCAGGCACTCAAGGAACAGAGTGAAAGTTGGTGTGTCTCACTGCCTTAAGATTTTACCTTAAAATTCAATGTGAAAGTGTTTTCAGTAGGAAATAAAATTATCTGGTGCCTCAGAGAGGAAGTATTTACTGGAAAAGAATTGTAGCCATTCGCCTCTGTCTCCTTTCTGTGTTACCATATAATCCTCACTAATTTGCCTTCCCGGACAGTCTTCCACATGCAGCTTGCAGAACGTTAAGCACTTCAAAATTCTGAAAAATACTTCAGAATATTGTGCATTTCAGAATATTGCAACTGAAATTATACACAAACTCCACAGTAAAAGTCCTCTTTCTTCATATATAGCTTGCTCTTGCCCAGATGAACGTTGCAATCATATAACTGTTTTTTGAAGTTTGAAATGTTTGAATTTTCATCACATTAATTCAGACATATATCCACCTGTATAGCTCGAGTAATTGTTTCAGTATTTTATCTATTCTATATCATCTACTTTACTATTTTCCTCCAGTCACTCCTCTACTGTTTGCAAAGGTTTTGTGCCCTTTTAAACTGGTATTTATGTGAAAGTAATAAAGGATCATTTCAACAGAAAGCATCACACTGATTGCATTAGGAATTTAGACAGCATAAGAATTTTAGACAGTATTGGGAATGCAGTAAAAATTTTGCCCCAAAAGATTCAAAAGTAATGACTTTCTTAAAATGTGATTTCACATTTTTTTGTGAAAGATTTTTTGTGTAAGAGGAGCCAAGAACTTGATTGCGCTGTGGAGCCTTTTGTTATTGTTTTGTAAGAGGTTGTTTGGATTTCCAAGCATTTTTTAGCTTGTTAATAGCTGTTGGGTGTAGGGTTTTATTGATTTATAAAGTCATATCCATTTTTCCTGTCTCTGATGTTTACAATAGCTAGCTGGAAAAAAATGCGGGCTTTGCAAAAACAGCAGAAGCATAGAGCAACTGAAGCGAAGATATTATTTTCTGGGAAGGGACAAGGGAAATGAGTAAAACTGTTTCAGAGGAAAAATGATGGCACAGGGTTAGGGAACGCATGAGGGTGTTTCAGTCACTATTTATCTCACGGATCAATAAATTTGATGCTCACCCAGGTGAAATCAGCCTCTGTTTAAGTAGCATTGCTCCTCGGCTCAGTTTACTTCTAGCTGTTTGCAGGTTCTCATTTCAGTGCTTAAGATTTCAAACATGACCATCACCCAACCTGCTCACTATATTTCCAGAAAAGCTTCCATTCACTGAGCACTATTTCTCCTAGTGCTAGAGACAGAGAGATGCTGTCTGTTTGCTCGCCAGCTGTCTGACAGGGTTCTAGCCACAAGCTCGACTCGCAGGGGCACACAGAATTAAACCAGGAATGAAGGCTTCGCTACTGTTTCTGTCTTAAGTATCATGAGAGTTTTGCAGGTTATCTAGTCATTATTCACAGAGGAAATGAAAGCAAGAAAGTCTCACTGTTGCAGCACTAAACTCTTAACATGTTAGCAGGACACCATATGAAGTCTGATCTTCCCTAAATCTGAACCTTTATCTAAGTCAGTGTAAAAGTAAAGAGGCCTATGGAAGTTGCAGTACAGCCAGAATTAGGGGCAAAGGGATTAACAAAGATGTTGGCATACTTAGTAACATCTCATAGGTGCTAAAAAAGTGCTTTATCTGTTAATGTTCTTGTTAATACCTGACTTCTTGTGTGGGGGCGGTCCTTATTAGATTGTTTTTATAAATTGGCAGAGTGTTATCTGTGGTATCTGAATCCTAAAGATCTGAGGTTTATCACACCTATTAATGATAAATCATCAAACACTGGAAACTCTAACTGCTTTTTCATGTCAACATTTCTATACTGCTGTGCAAAGAAATTTCAGCTGAATCCTTAAAAGGCCCCTGTACCAGCATAGCACGTAGCAAGCGCATGTAGATTACAGTTTCTGATGGAATCTGAGCATCAATTGCCAACACTTGCCAATGTATTTCTCTTCTCCTCCTCCACAGCTGGACCGGGATGTTTTGCTAGCTGCCCTCACACCAGGAAACTCATTTTATCACTTAACCTTCATTTCTCCTTCTTTGCACAAAATTGCAGGAAACTATTTTCAAGTTTGCTAAACCAAAGGATGTTTTTGCTGCCAAACTGCATCAAGGGGAAAATAATGTGGTTTCATTTGGTCTTATCACAGAACTGATAATAACATTATTACACATGCAAAGAACTCCATGCTTGTTTATATGCGACAAGAGAGTGACACATGCAAATATACATATGAAAGGCCTGAATACCTCAAGCTGATGATAATTCAATCAAAAACACTATATCCTGAAACTACGAACCCAATTATTTACTTACTAATTTATTTATTTACTCACTAATACCTTCTTGGCAATTTTTTGCTTTCCTTTAACAAGCCCTGCCAGATTCACTCTTTTGTTTTAGGGAAAATAAACTGAGAAGATTCATTTTCTAAATACTTTGTAGCCTTGATAATGAGAAGCATAGTACAGAGAAGGATTATTTACCATTTGTTGTGCTATAAGTCTTCTACACATTAAAATTTTAAATATCATTTAAACTTTAAAACATTTTATTGTCACATCCACAGCCAAAATAAAAAGCTTTAAAAAAATTAACTGATATTTGAATTGATATATCTTGTAATCATGGCCCAGAAGAAGTGTGTCCTATGGAGTATCTCAGAAAATACACTGTCCTGTAATGAAAGGTTTGGGGTTTATTGCTTTCAAGTTCCTGATTTTATCCATATTCATTTTTTTTTTTCCCTTTACATTTGGTAATACTTCCCATTCACAGGAACCTATCTATATTATCTATGTGTTATCAACACTAAGCCCTTAGAGTATTCTGGTAACGTATTCTATTTTAGGACTTAATCCTAGAGTAGATAAAGTCCTTGGCTCACATGGCAGAATAAATATACAACCTCAAATACTGTTGAGAACTCCACTGCATCTGGATTTCTCATATAGATATTTCAACTCTCCGTTTACACTGTGATTATCTGCTCTATTGAGAACAGTTGCACCAGCTATCCTAGCCATAGACTTGGATAGTTCGGGTTTTCCAGCTTGGAGAAGTAAAGGCACTGAGAAGACCTGATAACAGCCTTCCAGTACCTACAGGGGACCTACAAGAAAGCTGGAGAAGGCACTTTGTATAAGAGCAAGTAGTGATAGAGCAAGGGGTAGTAGCTTTAAAGTGAAAAAGGGTAGAGTTAGATTAGATATGAGGAAGAAGTCATTTACCTTACGGGTGGTGAGACACTGGAATAAGTTGTCCAGAGAAGCTGTGGCTATCCCATCCCTGGAAGTGTTCAAGGTCAGGTTGGACAGGGCTTTGAACAACTTGGTTTAGCGGAAGGTGTCCTTGCCCATGGCAAGGAGGGTGGAACTAATGATCTTTAAGGTCTCTTCCAACCATAACCATTCTATAAAAATACACTCCAAGAATTAGGAGATCCCTGCAACTGTGAGGCTATCCTAAAATAATCATCACAGACAAATACATTTGCAATTTCAAAGGACATGGAAGGAAAACTTATAACCAGTTTTAATCTTTCGATGATCAAACATTATCCCTTCCAATGTGTGCCAAACTCCAGGCCACTTGTGTTCGCCACAGACACCACTGGCCCCTAATGGAAGGCAACTTTCCGTGCTATGGGCACACACTCCCTGCTCTTCCCAGCAGGACACACCTATCCTCTGAGCATCTTCCCTTTTGGGGACACACAGGGAAAGTGCGCGTGGGTAGAGTGGTGTCCCAAAGCAGAAAGACCAACAGTCAGAAAAGCCCTGCCCCACAGAATGGAGAAGCACCGTCACCATCCCCTATGTCAAAAAAAAAATCCCAGGGGAGGCAATTCACTTCATAAGACTGTAACTGTCTAAAAACTGTCCACCAGAGTAGTGACGCAGGTGCCTACTCAGCTTAAGCACAATCATCAATGGCTGGGGTTTATGCCCTACAAATTGCCAAGACACCCACATAAGGCTGGAATTCGTGACACAGGTGCCCCCGTACACCCACTCTCCTGCAGCATCCAGAATAACACCAGACATGGTGCTTACCCATCATCACTCCCCCAAGTTATGATTCATCTTACTACATTCAGGCCCTTGTGGGAGGACTACTTGTATTTGCCAAGGCTGATACTTGAGTTTCTGAACAACTCAGAGCCCTGGTGCAGGAGCCCTAGTCCTCCCTGGGAACAGGGGAGACACTGCAGCCTTCCTTCATCAGAGATTATGGATGAAGATGAGCAGCATGCCCATCATGCTATCTCTTTAAGGAAGAGAACCCACTTAATGATGAACCAAAGCTGCATACAGGAGTGCCTTAAATGAGGGGAGCCTTGCCCCTAGACAAGGGTAATGGCCCAAGCTCCTCCTGCAATCAGATGGGGTGCTCTGGTACCTCCAGACAGTGACAAATCACATCTTCAACCAGGCTGCATAAATCACTTCCTGGGTGTGCCTGCCTCTCTCTTCCATCTCTAAAGGAAGCCAAGAGAACAACCTTGGCACTAGAGGCTTGACTTTTAGTTAGCTACTGTGAGGTGAGCCAAATCTGGGACAGACTGTCAAAATGGCAAGCTATTCATTATTCATGCAATGAGAAGGTAATGCCAGGGTTGCAAAGCAGGAAGCCTATACAGCACAGAGCTGGGCTGGCTCTAGGATTTTTTTTTTTTTTTTTTTTGTCTCACAATGTTATTTTTCTGCCTTTCATCCATGCCCATCCTACAATAACCACTTAATTGGGCGATAGGCAGAGTATGGCTCCATAGGACATGATGAGATGATGCATCAGCTCTGCATCCAAAAAGGATCCCCCTCCTCCTCCCTGATCACTGCTGCTGTTACCTTCTGCTGGCTCTAGCTTGTAGCAAAGCCCTGCCTGAATTCAATAACACAATGGAAACTGCAATCAGGCAAAAGAAAAAAAAAATCAGGGGTGGGAGGGGAGAAGATTTTCTGGCATTTCATTGAACTGGCACACAGCAGGGTACAGTGGGGGGCATTGCAAAGCAGGGGAAAACAGGGAGTAGAGGGGAGGGGTGCAGGGCAAAGGGCAAGACAGAACTCTCCTCTCTCAACGGGAACAAGCCTTCAGGTGAGTTCTGCTGCCTTCTCTGTCACCAGTCCAACTCAGCCAGTGAATCTTCTCCTAATTAGTAGCTTGGCTGATCACTATTTATTTAATAGGTCTGACAGGGGAAGAAAATTGACAGCAGCAACGTACTGACTCTACCAGTGTCTAGCACCTGGGGAGGTCAAGGCTTATGGCCCCACAAACATTGTGTTATGTTCACTGGGTAAGAGAACTGTCTTGGGTAGGAGTGCTGAAACAAGTGTTAGAGAAACTCATACATTTGAGTGAGTCTGAAACGTGAGAGTCACCAGCTCCTCACAGCTCAGGGAAGGCCCATGGCAATTCTGGATGAGCTCTCTCATTTTGCCCACAGTGATTCTCCTGAACTGCCAAGCAAAGCTTAACATAGGTTTTACTCAGATGGGCACATTCCCATTAAAACTTCAGATTCTGATAACAGAGCAACTTCTTAACAAAATCATACAACTGAAAAATTCCCAGTCAGCCCTCACCGTTGATTAGCTCACAGCTTTTTCTGCAAGGTGGTTTGTCATTAAACCTTGAGACAAGAGGGATTCAAGGTTTTGTCCAACATGACCCAGAAAATTTTAAGAGGTCAGAAACAGACTTCAGCTCCTCTGGGTACTCGAAGAGCAGCCTTATGAAAAACACATCTTTTCTCTTCAGAGGGGTGTTAGGAACAGCTCTATATTCATATTTTTCTCAAGATGGGATTGGGCTTTCTTCAGCAAACCTGAATAGATCCAGGACTTACCTGAAGAAATCCAAAACTATCTATTTCTATTGATTTATCATGTAATTATTCTCCTTTCCTTAACTTTCTATTCTTTCCTTCTCCTGCAGTGTTTGTGAACACTTTTGTTTTTCTCATTCAATTAATGATCCCTTTTACTTTCAGTGCTGTACTTTTTATTTCTCCCTGCTGTACATGAGGAGGTTTGTATCTATATACTAAAACATTATTTGTTAACGATGAGCTATCCCTCACCAATTACTTTGCTGGGATTTTACTATCCTGTCATTATTTTATCTCCAACAATCTGCTACAACTTTTGGCTAGAAAGAGAAGAAACAATACTTGCTCTATGGTTATGCCCTGGGACTCTAAATACAGAAGTGCAAAGTCACTGCCATTTCTTCCCACAGCATATTACATCCAGTCACTATTAAATCTGGGAAAAAAAAAAAAAAAACAAACAAAAAAACAAAAAACCAAAAAAAGAGACAATCACTAGGAGAGCATTAACTGAGGAATTTTCAGCCCCAGAGATCGAGAGATATCATTTTAGGTTTTGTTATTTTGAGTAACACTTGCCAAGGGCACTGAAGAGCAGGTCAACATAATTATGAAAGGTGGGTCATTGATATGACTTGTAACAAATAAATCATTGCAGCAAGTACAGCATTCAGAATAGTAGTATTGCATAAAAATACGCCATTATTTAGTGTTATGACAACATGACTTTTGGAAGGCCACCAAGAATATCCCTTCCTGGTGTTTCAATCGCTCACTGTCCAAACCATTCCTTCCTGCCATTCCCTCCTCTCTTTCCTACAAGGGTACCCAGTTTTGCACCACATCACTTCTTGAACACCACCATCCATTTTGCAGAACAGAGTCCTGCAGCAGCACTTGCTGTGGATGCACTAACCAATGAGCTTATGCTCATGTCTTCTGAAGGCTTTGAACACATGAAGGAACCTTACCAGAGCACACAGCATAGTTTGTGATGATATTCCTGAAGTCCAATCTGATGTCCTGTGTATTATTGTGAGAATACCAGCCTATCTGCTGGGTGGCCTGAGACTCAGTGCCCTTCAAGGTCAACTCTCTTCTCCATGAAACCATTTAACCCCTCAGCTGTATTCTTCTTTCTCTGCTTACACGCAGTTTCACCTCTAGCACCACCATCCAGCTTCGCAGTTTCACCTCTAGCACCACCATCCAACTTTGCAGTTTCACCTCTAGCACCACCATTCAACTTCAGATGTTTCCATTAAAATCCCTCTTAAAGCGGTCTACCAACAATAACAAGAATTGTGAAGCCATGAACCTCAATAGCAGATCTTCTAGAAATGTTTAATAAGAAAGAGAACACCAATAATACTCTGTTTTACTGTCAACAAAGAACAATACCTTAACTGCTCAGTTTCTGTAAACAACAGCCTTCAGTATGATTCAGCACCAAGGCTGGCTGAGGAACCCCATTCCTTGCACACTGAACTGTTGAGGACTGCTGGACCCATCTAGTAAACATGCTGAATTCAACTCTGAGACAAGCATCCTGCCTCAGCCACAGCTGAAGTGCTTCTTCAAATTCTCCCAGAAATTAGGCTGCAAACACTTCAGTCAGCTGAGGAATTCCCTCTGAGTTTATAAACTAAATTATAATTTCCTTGTTCAAAAGAGGAAAGCATTAGGAGTAGAATAAATTACTTTTTTCACACATACAGGGAAGGGTCAGAGGAAGAAGCCCCAGTTGCCTCCTGTGAAGAAGCCAAGTCCTAGATTGCTGGGCTGTCTTTCATGTATTAAATACAACATCTGTTCCCATGTTTTGTCCATATGGAGCTAGGTTGAAATAGAGCAGCTTCATCCACCATAAAGCTTAAAAAGGCACATTGGTTAGAACAACTACTGAGCAGATGAGAAACGGCAGAGAGGAGAGAGGAGCACTGCCATCTCCTCATCGAAACACAGATGATGCAGCAATAGCTTTTAGAGAATAACTACAATTACTTTTTTTTCCGCTAGCATACATTCTACCTGTCAATTCTTTTAAATATCTTAACATTTGTAAATCAAATCAGTTAAGGTAAACCTAATATATTTAGACTTGTTATTTAGGACTGTAATATTAATTAAGGTTTAGACCAATTTCAAAACGATACATAAACATCTAAGGAATTGCCAGCTGCTCTTAATGCCATGTCTAGTTGAGTTACACCTGTTACTTCTGGGGGAAAAGGTCAATTGCTTACAGTGCAACACTGAAACCATGATGCATTTTATTTCGGGTTTCCTGGGGGAGGACAAGAGTCAAGGAGGAAAGAACAGAATTCAGTGAAGTTAGTTTTGGTCCTTGTGAAGCAAAGGCATGATTTCTTATTTCCCTCTGGCTCTAAGCTTTCTGTAAAACAGAATAAACTTAGAATTTCTATACCTTTTTTTCAGATTCAGGGTAATCAAAAGCACTTGACAAGCCTTTTCCACACCACAAAATAACTGGGCAGGCAAATGAGGCAGCCACTCTGCATGCAATAATAGTTAACACAGCTTGGCCCATATAAATCTATTTTATCAAAATAGGCAGTGTTGGCTTAGAGATGAGAGGGGCATTACCTGAAACATTTACAGAAATATCAAAGGCTCCAGCAAGTAAAGGAGACTAAAAGGATTGCTTTCTGTCTGCATGACTATCATAGGAGAAACCGCACTCAAGTAGTATGTGAAGACGACCTCTTGCTCTCCTTCACAGTGCTCTTGGTTTCACAGCCGCTTGTTTCATAGGTGACGTAGCTCTGTGCCACTGCAGCTCCCATGTACTTGCATGACACACAGTTTAACATGGGTTTCCCGTGCAAGGTGCAGGACTTGTGGAAAATGTAATGACTGCTTTCATATACCTATCCTGTATCTCACATAATCTGTGCATCCTTCCAAGTGTCTGATCCTGATTGTAATCCCCTGACATGACTAGTACAAAATCAGAGGTGTGGCAGAAGAGGTCAGGACAGAGGAATCTACTGAGGATAGAAGATTCAGGGATAAGTTTACACCACTGTATTCCTCTCAGTGTTGAACATCAGAACTTTTTAATTTAAAGAGTTTCCCCCCCACCAAAACAGGCAATGCTACATGCATGACAATACCATAAGATGTAACCTTATTTGCTGTCACAGACAATTCACACCAGTGAAGCAAACCCACAACAGGTCCAGTAGCTGCAGGTAGGCATGATTACTGGCGCAAGCTCTGTGATAAATTGAGCAGATAGCTGTCTGGCTAAGCTTCCCATGCTTCCTATAGCTGTCTGGCCAAGCTTCCTGTGCTTCCTATAGCTGTCTGGCAAGCTTCCCATGCTTCCTACACAGTATTTTCAGGTTTTCTGTCCTGCTGCCTGTGATCCCCTACCACAGACTTAGCAGAAGCTGTAATGTGAGCTCATAGCCAAACTCCCTGAAAACTGTGAGTACAATTCTCTAGTGCCACCTTACGCTGCTTCTGCTTCTCCCCTAAAAAGTTAGACCAGAGATTTCTTGCTTTGAGCTGTGCCCAGCACCACAGACTCCAGACTTCAGAGAAAGTTATATGGGTGCTTCTGCCGGGATGTGCTTGGAGGTAAAGACATTACAGACTGATTGAGAGTTTGTCACAGTGGTCGTCCTGGTTTTGTTTTGCCTCTCCCTCCAGTTCTCATTAATCGAATCTTGATGATCCTCATGCCCTTCCAGCCTCACTTTGCCTTCCTTCCACCCACTTCCCTCCCTCTGGGCTTCTTTCCAAAATAGTTTCCAAAACTATTTGAAAGAACACCAATTAGCTACATTTGCATAAAATATTCTGGCAGTGTAAATCACCATGCACCATTTCATGAGCTGAATACCTGCCCCGTCTTTTTAATGGATAAAAGCAAAACAAAAGCAGGGTAAGATTTCATTAGGATAATTAAAACAGAAATACAGCACACATGAAAAATGCAAATCTGCTCAAGATATTGAACTCTGTATTACTTTGCATCAAAGTACAAAAACTTACAGAATTTAATGATTTTCCTCACACTTTTTCCTGCTTCTGCAAAAATGCAATATTCAGTTATGAAACACCTGACATGCACCAAATCTGACCAAATTTAGAGGCAATTTATCCTAAGGGGTGTAGCTTGTGCTTTTAAAATAGCCTGCTATTTTTGGTGTACCCCTCAGATGCAGGTGAGCAGGGAGCAGCATAGGGCAAGTAAAACATGAACAACACACTGCAGTAAATCTCTGCTCAACAGAACCTCCTGGCCTGTATTTCATTATAACAGCTTCTGCGATGAATCCCCTAGAAGTGAGACTAACCAACATCAGATAGAGGATAAGGGGTGGAGAGATAAAAAAATAAAAGGCAACTTTTTGCCTTCATTTCAGGTAGGGTGTATGAAAATTGCAGCCTGATAACATGGCATTTACTCTGCCTCCTTTTATGCAGGTAACACTTAAAATTCTCAAATAAAGCTGCTATTGCTTCTGAATCAGGGAAGAAACAAATCTCTCCAGTGAAGATTTTGTTTTCAAATGTCTTAATTAAGGCAAACAAATCCGTTCTACAGTTTTTGAGATACTATTTAAGTTTCTTAGATAAATTTAAGTTATTCAGATAAACCTGTCATAGCTTGGCCAGGAATAATTTTAGAAACCAGTTCTGCTGAAACCTATGGGGTTACTTGAAAGTTATAGCTGTCCTACAGTTATAAAGCCATTGATGCAGCCCAGATTTGCAGGCATCAGAGAGAAGTGTGCTTTTGTGAAAGAATTTAGTATTGAAATAAATAATTGCATGCTTATTTGGAATCATATTACTGAAACTCAACTTCCTTTTAAGGGGTGGAGGCTTCCCACTGAAAGAGATAACCATGTGTTTTCCTAGGCTTTTGATGTTGAAAGCTATTCCAGCAAAATTCCAGGCAAAACTGAAATTGCAGCAGTGTGAAATTGCCCTCAAAGATGCGTTTATAGAGCTGCATACTTATTCTGACCATTTTGCTCCCTGAAATTCATACTTGTTCTGTCATATGAAAATTTCATAATGTTCACTGCAGATTTCACCAGTCTAGAAATCTTACTTGGCTGATGGTAGTTTAGAAGATCTGCAGCAGTGAATGAATTCCCATAGCGGTGTCTTGCTTAATTGAATTGTAGTTTCCCCTGAATAATAAATAATGAATAAAGCAAGGAGGCAAAAAAAGATGTGAACAACTGAACATAAGAGATCCACAAGATCTTCAGAACTTGGAACACTCCTTTCAAAGCTAAGTTTTCAACGACGTGCCAAACTGGAGTTGCAGATCTTTGAATCTTTGAGTTACTTATCAAGGGGGCTTCAAACATGTTTAACCTTTGTTAAAAGAGGCTCAGCACCACTAAAGAAACCAGGGGCTGAGTTGCTTTGTACTGTCAAGAGCTGATTCCAGCCCTAGGAGTCCCCTTCAACCTGCTGCAGTTCTGCACAGGGCAATTCAGCTCCTCCAGCAATGCTGGAGCCTAGGGTGCCAGAAGCAGGGATCTTTCTATATAGTAGTTATGCAGTAATAGCAATGCAAGAGAGGTGCTACAGAAGCAAAAGAGGATACATGACTCACTGGAGGAACAGATTTAAATTTTTTTCTCTCCAGACTGTAACAGGGACCTGGAATAGTATTACCAGTCCCCTAGTTTTAGCTATTTGGGACTGGATGTCCCCAAACAATATCCCTTACAGAACTCAAAAAATGCTGAAGAACTCAGAAAGATGCCAAATATACTGCCCAGTATCTCAAATTTACATCTAATGAAGAAGAGGTACATTTTACAAAGCGGAAAAGTTCAATAGAAGACACATTAAAATAAATGAATCCCCAAAAGATAAGAGATAAGACACTGCAATGAACCATTTTCTTTGACAGATTATTTTTTTCTTACCTGCAACTATTCTATGTTCGAAAAACCAATTTTCAGCACGTGGATTCATCACACTGATGCAGGACCTGCATGCAAACAGTGTAATATGCATGAATGCTTCTTAAAATCACCTACCATAAAAAAACTTCTCTGTACCTGCCTATTTTCTTTTGTTCCTTGTATATGTTGATAGCTCTTACAGAGTGTTAACATCCATAATGTTGGTAATGAGCTTGTCTAAATATATGATAATAGCTTTAGAAGTACTACCAGTGCCATCAGGAGCAATTCCTTGTTTGCAAGAAAATTTAAGGCAACTGTGGCATATCCATGCCTGGAACAAATATGACAATCAGCAGTTTTCACGTATATCATTGCAGACAATATATGTAGAAATATGGTGTCTGGTTGCTTTTCTTTGCTAGCTCAAAAAAAACTATTTCATTTATGTTAAAATTCAGCTGTGGGAGGAACATGAATTCTTTTCAAAAGCAGGATTTTTCTTTCCTTTCTTAAATAGTAATTTTAATTCATTCCACCTTGGCCTCCACAAATCTTGAACATAGTTTCTTATACTGGCACAAGCCCTGATCAAAAATGAGACATTACCATACTACATGAGAGTAAAAAGGAACAGCTCTTGACTCTCAAGAGTTTGCAAAACAACTGCATTTACACACTTTTATTCAGAAATAGCTACTTATGTAGCTCCCGGAGCCAACTTAATACTGGTGACTTAATTCTGGTTTTAGCTCAACTAACAGAATCACAGCAAGGAGAAGTGGGTTTCTGCTAGGGGTGGACATGCAAATCCAGGAGCCAAGTGGGAAAGAAGTCTGAGAGAGGTGTTGAAGTGGTACAGGGAGACAGTTTACTCATACCTATTGTCCTGTTTCAACTTTTCCCATTTCAGATTCCCCAGAGTCCCTGCTAGCTACTTTTCATTCTGTGCTGACATTCCACATGCTAACACAGCTTACACAGGAGGGATTCTGGGAGCTGGCACCCAGGGTCTGGCTCAGCTGGACAAGTCTCCGTCTTTTGCAAAACTACCATGACCAGCAAGGCAGCCACAGACAATGTTTCAGAGCAGCATGCTGGCAGCAGGCACTAGGTTTCAGACTGACCATGCAGGTAATATGCCATGCGTTGCCCCCTCTGACAGCAAGATTTCAAGGAAGAGCTGGAGCCAGAAGCTGCTCCATTTCTTATTTTGCCATTCCTTTTTCAATTCTCCCTTTTGCGGGTGTTTGTCATTATTTTTATTCCACAAGCACACTGGAGAGCAACAGAAAAAGCTCCAGTCCACCTCAGCTAACTTTTCCATTTCCCCTAACTATTACAACCTCTCCTGTCATCTAAAGAGGAGCAGGCAGGATTTTCCTCCTATGCAACAATACCTTTTATAAAGCAGTAAAGGAGAAAGTTAACCCCAAAGCTTTAACATTTATCCAGTGCTATAGCTGTTTCCTGAATCTGATGAAATGTTTAGGAAGATTCTGAAAAGTGATTACTTTTCAGAGTTGATCCTTCGCACTGATGGTGCTGACTGCCTAGAGCTGCTCAATAACTCACCCAGGAGTCCCTTCAGCCTTTCACACAGGGGAGCTAAAGCAGTGTCACTCAGAGAGAGCACCCATGCTTCCACCCTTCAAAGCATCTGATTTGACAAATCAAGCAATGCATTCGATGTGCAGATATGTTCAAGACACTCACAGAACACGCCTGGCCAATGGTGTGTGTCAACTGCGTGACAGCAACATCAGCTCTTAAACAGGCAAGGACCCCACAGCCATCTCTGGATGGAGCACAACTACTGTTGCCTGGTGCTAATGCAATTGCAATATCTTCCAGGAAGCAGTCTGTGCTCCCTAGCACATCCAGGTTATCTTAAGAGAAGACTGATGCAGCGTTCCTGTCATACATACATGCACATATAACGCTTCTGCACTCACCCTAATTCAAACAGAGTGTTAGTCATTCCAAAAAAGGCTGTAATATGGAGAAAGAGCTGGCTGTCTTGGAGGAATTTCCTTACTCCACAATAGACTTTTGGGTCATCAAAGGAGCAGTAAATCTGTTACCTTTATGGACTTGACAATGCAACATGGAACTATGGATACTGAAGCTTTATTAAACTTATTTCAATGCTTGCAACACTGGGAAAGGAAATCCTTTATTCATTCACCTAAATCTATAGCAGCCACCACCAGCATGTGTGGCCATTGAGAGCCGTGCCAAAATGTACAACAACAAAATCATGGGTTGATAACCATAACATATAGTTTATCTTCACTGAAGCCCAAATCTACTTATGTCTTCCAAATTGCAATGAGTTCCCAGCAAACACAGGAAAGCTTATTCCACATTATATTCAACATATCGTGTGTGAGCTTTCAGTATGCTTCACCAATTTAGTTTCTCTGAATATCCACCATCACCTCATTCTGCACAGGAAAAAGACAACACAATAAGCTGAGGAAACTGGATATGGAACAGGACTTCTAAAATATAAATAGGCTTTAAGTGACCTGGAAACAATATACACATCTGATATAATTCTGAGAGGCATTTCTCAAATAAAGAAACCTCAGAGTAACACTATGTAGGCCTTGGATTCTTACTTTTTTTTGAGCATCTATGGAAGCCTTCATCTATAGAAAGGCCATTTCTTGCTCCAAAAGCACCTCATTCCAAATTACACTAAAACCATGATTAAATTTACATATTTTCAAACAAGGCCCTGGTCTGCTAGAAATGCATGTTTATACAAATTTGTCTATGTTGAAATTCAGGTTATCTGCTTGTCGTGGTTTAAGGCCTGCCACGCAGCCCACTCACTGCCCCCCCCTCCCCCTTCCTCCCTCGGCTCCCGGAGGGATGGGGAAGAGAATCAAAAGAATACAACTCCCACAGGTTGAGATAAGAACAGT
>JANEXQ010046377.1:0-32049 GCA_026283885.1 Poicephalus gulielmi | reverse complement strand
GGCGCGGGCCCCGACGGCCGTTGAGCCGCGCCGGCGGCGCGCCAAGGGGGAGGAGGGGGTGTGTGGAAGATGTGGGCTCGTCTGAAGCAGGGGAGTCTGGGGTGTGTGATGCGGCCGCGGGGGATGCTGTGCTCGGCGGCACCCTGTCAGTGGTCAGCCCCGCGAGTCAGAAAATGAGGTGCAGGGAGGGACGGGCAACGCGGCAGGGGGTTCAGCAGCAGCCGTGCCGTCTTTAGATTCGTGGTCATCGCATGTAGGAGGCTTCAATCCCTCTTAGGGTACAGAGAGAGATGGAGCTATTCAGTTTGGAGAAGGGAATGCTTCGGGGAGACCTTAGAGCAGCTGCCAGTGCCTGAAGGGGGCCTACAAGAAATCTGGAGAGGAGCTTTTTACAAGGGTGCATAGGACAAGGGATAATGACTTAAAATTGGAGGAGGATGTATTCAGATTAGATCTTAGGGAGAAGTTCTTCCCTGTGAGGGTGATGAGGCCATGGCACAGGTTGCCCAGAGAAAGCTGTGTCTGCACCATCCCTGGCAGTGCTCAAAGGCAGGGCTTGGAGCAACCTGATCTAGTGGAAGGTGTCCCTGGCCATGGCAGGGGGTTGGAACTGGATGATCTTTCAGATCTCTTCCAACCCAAAACTTTAATTGGTTCTGTGATTTACATTCATTTACTACAGCTGTTTAAATTTCTGCTGTGCATAATTTTATTCCTGTGGTTCAGGACGCAGTAACACATGTGATTGAAACTTCACCCTGTAGGAAGTTATTAATTTACTTGGGGCTGTGTGTGTGTGACAATCCCTGCGTTAGTATCTTCATGATTTATAAATACAGATTAATTTTCACAGCATCCCTCTGAGGTAAAGATGTTTTAATTTCAATGTGAGAAACTGAGGTATGCATATTTAAAATATTTTAGGTGCAAAGTGAGAAAGATCGGTATCTGACTCACCTCAAAGTCCTCTGATCCTTAGAAAAGAACAAAATATTTAGTAGGAATGTCTCATTTTTCATTACAAATAAGAAGGGGGTCAGCTAGGGGAAAGATGGCTTTGATTTCACAACGAGCTGTATCAACCTAAATGTATTAAATTTAAGTTGTATAGACATTCCTAACTTAGGCACTTTTGGTTATTGCTTTTTACTGCTTGACTTTGCAGTACCCTGTAAGACTGAACAGGGAGAAACTAACTAAAAGGTGTTTCTTTTCAGCAGCTGTGTGTTCTCTTCTATGAAGCAGAAAATAGTCATGTCATCCACATAGCTATAGCATTGCTGCTGCTTCTGGTGGGGTGCCTTACTGAAGAGATTAAAGATTTTAACTACTACTTTGTGACAAGCATTGCAGTGCAGTGGGCAGATCTTTAAGCCACTCTCAGGCTGCAGTTGTGT
The DNA here is from genome assembly GCA_026283885.1 of Poicephalus gulielmi. Taxonomy (NCBI): domain Eukaryota; kingdom Metazoa; phylum Chordata; class Aves; order Psittaciformes; family Psittacidae; genus Poicephalus; species Poicephalus gulielmi. Next base: position 30,652 of record JANEXQ010046377.1, on the reverse strand, counting down.
TTGCTTAGGCAAGGGCTACAGAGCAACTCCAGACTTCCTTAAACGAGAAGCAGATGCCCTAACCTAGGAGATATTCTTCATAACTTTCAGATGTGGGAGGATGCAAAATCTCTTGGAAGTGCAGGTACTGGACTGGCTGGGAACAGACTAAATAAAGAAGCAGTGATTCGTGAGTGCTGATAATTACTTTCAAGATCACATTTCAAGCACCGGTACTTCAGTTAATCTGTAGGCAGGTTTTCTGCAGGCAGGAAAGAGGGATGTGTTATTTTGTTGGAATTTTCTCAGCTCTCAAGGACAGTTTAAACATGGAAAAAAATTCCCAGGTGCTAATGATTTACACTTAATATGTTTGTGGAAATCGACCTTATGAAACTAATAATTGTGTCAGTAATAAGGTGACTTCTTTTTTCTAAGAGGTTTATATTTTTATATTGTTTTTAATTATTGAGTGCAGGAGACTGAATTTATTAGGCTTCTGCTCATACAGCTGTAAAGGGGAAGAAATGCTATATAAGGAGTGATGCTCAGAATTTGAGCTCTATTGTAGCACTGGCAGACTTGTGACACCTTTAAATCTATTTCTTTTTTTTTTGTATAATTTTTTTTTAATTTATTTCGCACCAAAACTCTTTATAATCTACAAGTAATTGTTACCTTCCCCTTCTTGTGTTTCTACCTTCTCTTGGTTCCTTTTCTGTATCTCTGGTAATGAAAGAAGCTTTTGAAGTTCAGCATTGTTTTTCTCTCCCTTCCCAGTACAAGTTCAGAGACCTGACCATAGAAGAACTGAAGAATGTTAATAAGACCTACCCAAACTTCACATTCTCCATGAGTACATACAGTAAGAAGTTATACGGTTACTTTGAACTAATTGTGGGAATTCTTAGTTGCCATAAATTTAGGCTGTGTGTAATAGAATCTAAATAGTGTTAATACCTTTCGTTGTGTTCCAATCTTTATTTTGACTTGCAGTAAAATTTCTTACGTCATGTGACTCTTTTTGAAAGTTCTTCTGAAAATGCATACAAGTGAAAAAATAAAGCAACTGATTCACTAAATTTATTTTAACTTGTCAATAATTATAGAAGATTGACATTCTTTCAAATTCTTTCTGTGTAACAGCATTTTTCCCTTATCTCATGATTGTACTGAAAGCATTTTGATGTCTTTAGCTTATCAGGCATAACTTCCAGAATCCCTCAGCCTTAGTGAAAGTCACCAGAATTACCCTGGACAAAGGATGTTCAGACATCAAACTGATGATGTGCTTAGTTCTACCAATGCAATTTTCATCAAGATTCTTTTAAGGAATTATATCAAAGGGGAAGGGGGGACCTTGTAACATTTAAGCCTTGGTTCTTCCAGCTGTGGATTTGATTTTTGAAGAAAAATTTGTTCTGTATAGCGGATTGCTGTGCCAGATTCAAAAGGATTTATTATTACTATTTTTTAAAATAACGTTTTTACTTTCAGCCTTCAAGGATGGATCACAGAAGGACCTTCTGAATTTTAGTGGTACTGTTCCAGTGAAATATGGTAAGATAAATTAAACATCATCTCTTTGCAAGTTACAAACCTAAATGTAAAATATGTTGGATATTGGCTCTTAACAATACACTGTGCAGCTTCATTAAAAATGGCTGTAAAGGATTTTGCATGAAGTGGCAGAAACCACTTCTACTGCAAGTGCCTTCATGCACACACAGTTGCTGAAATAAGGTGATATTAATTAGATGAATCAATTAACTATTAAAAAAATCATGTAGTTTGAGACTGTTTAGGCAAACTCGTTGGTTCTAATGAAGATTGCATGAACTTTACAAATGCTATGCTTGTATAGGCAGCATCCAAAAATAGCTAGTAGATAATTCTTTATTTTTTAACTTAAAGGTTTTGAAGTCTGAGATAAAGTTCTTGGTAGATGCCCCTTTTCATCAGTTGTTGCATCCTAAAATAAGTACAAAATGGGTAGCTGTAAGAGGTTTCTTTGCCCAGGAAAGGAGACATGTTAGATAGATAGAATAGGCTGATGTACTGTGGGAAGCAAAACAACGATGAAGCGTTATATTAAGAAACACACAATGGTAGCACTTTAAGTTGATCCAGACAAGTCTGTTCCTATTAACTAGCCAGAGTAACAAATACTTTCCAGTGTGAGTCTGGAAAGTGATCCATCAGGCTTTTTCATTTTGTTATTACAAAGCGTGAATCACACGTACACATGCCTGGTTTTTAGTGCCTCTTCTCAATGGAGAAGCTAGTAATGGCTTTTATTTTGTGTTGAACAGGTAATTCCTATAACATACCTATTCGTCTGTGGATTCTGGATTCTCATCCCTTTGCTCCCCCCATTTGCTTCTTGAAGCCAACTGTGAACATGGGCATTTCAGTAGGAAAGCATGTTGATGCTCATGGCAGGATTTATTTGCCCTACCTGCAAAACTGGAGCCATGTAAGAGGTGGAGTGGCTGACAGGGGAGGGGGAAATATTTGGGAATAATGCATGGTATCTTGTGGAGATCAATGGGGAAGAGTAGGTAGGGTTCAGGGCTTTTTGTTTTCTGTATTTTTTGGATAATCTTAATTATGTAATGATTCTGCAAACAGAAGCAGAATGTTATGTCTCTTGAAATTACAGTTTCAGACAGTCTAAAGCAATTGTAAAGAAGTTTAAAGTGATTGTAAGGAAAATTTTTTTAAGCTGAGGAAAAGGGGACTGACTTTGTTACAAAGCAATGTAAGCCTCTGTTTCTATGAATAGTAAGTAATATTATTACATCAGTTGAGTGTCCCTCAAGAAAGTTCAGTGGAAGTTTCTCTCTTTTGTGTATGTCTCAGCAGAACTCTGAAATGTTAGCATAAAGATTCAAAAGCCAATGCCGTTCCCAAATGATTTTATGCTCTGTATTAAATAACTTACATAAACGTGACTGCCAGGACAGGCCAGTAAAAATTATTTAATGAATGCTAGTTTTCTGAAATGAACGGGACATATTTCACATTATTGCTATAGAATGGGAACTTTTACTGATTTCTGCTTTTGCCCAAAAGAGGAGTGAATTCCCAAAGCTCCAGACAGCTAAGCTTGTCTGAGAAGACTGAACTACCCTGCCTTGAGCTATGATTTGTCCCATTTATAATATTGGATGTGGCTATATCAAAGGCTTCCATATGTTTGTGGATGCTTTCAAAAAGTAGTTGCACTAATAATTTAAATTTTATAATTCCTTTTTGTTAAATTCCTTTTAATCTATACTCCTGTTTGGAAATTATCTTCTTGTAAAGTAGTGCTTTTCTTTCCCTTAAGTGTTTATGTGTTAAGGGTGTCAAGATTTATAATTTGAATAAATTTTGTATAGCTAGGATCTTTATGAACTACTGCTGGTTACAGCTGATACGACTACATGGAACAGCTACTCAACTGTTTTGTCTTCTGTATTGCTATATTTCAGCCTAAATCAACTGTCATTGGATTAATCAGCGAAATGATTGCAAAATTTGAGGAAGAGCTCCCTTTGTATTCACTATCATCTTCTGATGCAGCTAGGCAATCGGAACTTCTCTCCTACATTGCAAAGATTACTGAAGGTGTGGGTGTTTTCATGTATTTGTTAGTAATGTTCTTACACAGTGTATGCTTTGTTTACTGTTATTACTAGATATTGCAAAGATGCCTATGCAATTTTAATATCTGAGGTTTTAGTGTTTGCATGTCTATAGTGTTTGGTATTTTCTTTGTATAATCAAAAGTGCCCATTTTTGAACAGAGAGCTCAGATTTTCTTCATTTGAGCAAGCAGCTCATTTTGCGTTTAAGGCTACTGAAAAATTCTGTCGACTTGGTACTGCTCATTTGCTGGAAATTACTACAGCAAAACACAATATGAGATCTTGTGTAAAAGAAGTGTGATTTTATTATAAACAGGTATGAAGATAGGCTGAGAAAGTTGTGGCTGTTCAGCCTGGAGAAGAGAAGACTGCGTGGAGACCTCATAGCAGCCTTCCAGTATCTGAAGCGGGGCTATAGGGATGCTGGGGATGGACTATGCATTAGGGACAGTAGTGACAGGGCAAGGGGTAATGGGTTTAAACTTAAACAGGGGAAGTTTAGATTGGATATAAGGAGGATGTTCTTTACTGTGAGGGTGGTGAGGCACTGAAATGGGTTGCCCAAGGAAGTTGTGAATGCTCCATCCCTGGGAGCATTAAGGGCCAGGTTGGACAGAGCCTTGGGTGGCATGGTTTAGTGTGAGGTGTCCCTGCCCATGGCAGGGGGGTTGGAACTAGATGATCTTAAGGTCCTTCCCAACCCTAACTATTCTGTGAATTCTATAAGTTGGTTTTACCCAATCACAATCATTCATTCTCTCAGATCTCATTCACTCACACTCTGACATCCACAGTCACAAGCCCTGAGACCTGCCTGACCACAGTCACTGGTGTGCAACACTAAGGACAAGGAGTGCTGGCTGTTGAGTCCATATCATGTCTCTTGGGTTCTTCCTGTTCAGTGGTGACAAGCTGATTTTGGACTTGTCTTTTATACTCTTCAGGAGTGGATGCCATTTGGCATTTTTGCCTCATTACTTTATCTCACCCATTGTAAGTCTTGGGCAAAATTTGTGATTTTCACAGTTCTCATGTTTTCTTTATATGGGTATTTTATGGGTCCAGTCCTGTTGTTGTTCATCCTGACACATTTTCTTTAGTTCAGTGTTTTCTTCTTCCTTCTTTTAGTGAAATCACGATGGGCATCTGTGGCACCTAGTGCAAACCTTCTCCTTTAACCCTTTTCTGCTATTTCTTCTGATAATTGTATACACACACATGCTTGTGAGCACATGTGCATGTCCACACAATTCACATTCCTAGGCAATCAATATTTCTGTTACAAATCTCTCTGCCTTATACTCAGAATTGTTGTGTTACCAGTAGCATTGGCTAAACAACCTCAAATCATTGTATTTTAATCAAATTCCATTTTGCATGTCTTTTCAAAATATGAAATCTTTTACAAATGTTATGACTATGGTATATATTCTCACCTGTAACAGTAGCAAAGGGAGTATTGTTTGTATGGTCTTAGTGCCTAGCTTCTTGCTGTTGTTGTGCTCATATTTTCTACTTGGTGAAAAAAGCATTCTTATCCAGAGAGGAATATTTGTGTTTTACACTTTGCAAGTTGTGATTAATTTTCTGTGGTCACCCTTGACCACTATTTTGAAAAAGTTTATGTAGTTTGGTTTAACTGTGGCACAACTATGATCCTTTAAGAAGCAGCAGTGCTTGTATTGTTACAATGTGGACCAGTATGTAAGTTTGTGGTTTTCTTTTAATTGTAGGAGGGACTGACTTGAAATCAAAGAGTAAAATTGGTGGCGGCAAAAATGAAGGATGTATTAACAAAATTACTATTGCTGGAGCTGGAGAACTTGGCATTGCGTGTGTGCTAGCAGTTGCAGCAAAGGTACATAATTATTATAAATAGCAACAGCCCTAATTAATAGACATGCTTCAGTTTAATTCTTAGTGTCTGACTCATACTCAGCAGTTTCAATAACTCATAAGCCATGTTACTGCTTCTCTCATTTGCCTCATCAGTTAACTCATGGACACACAGAAGTGTTAGTTTCTGCCCCATTTTCTCAGTCACCTTTTAAATAGAAAAGGTTGAATATTGAATTCACATATTTTGAAAATACTTACTTAAAGGATTCTTGACAAAGTAGTAGCCTGTTACAATCAGGATCTTCTAGTCCCCTGGAAAAGGATAGTCTCTAGATGGTCTGCACTTCATTGTGGCTGTATGCTCAGAGACGTCAATAACACCAACATTTAGAACTTCCCAGAGATGGATTTGTGAGGTTTTTGTTTGTTTCATAATAAGTTATTTTGCAATTAAATTCACTAACTGAATTGTTTCTTTTGTGATTTGACAGTAATTTTGATCAGCAATTTTGTTTGTTATATACACAGTACAACAAACACTGGAATTGGAGCAACACAGGGATATGTTCCTTGCCCCTACAAGAACAAATTTTTGTTTGTTTTATTGCTCATCTGCATTACTTTTATTAATACAGGGTCCTGCAGACAAGGTTGTTCTTTTGGATCTTTCTGATGGTGCAGCAAAAGGAGGGACCATGGACTTGGACATCTTTGCTTTGCCAAACGTGGAGATCAGCAAAGGTATTAGATGTTGTTTCTGGAATGGGAACAAATATATGCTGTGTGTGGTTGTGCTCATTTTAATGAGAGCAGGACACCTGGGGAGATACAGAGATTCTGGCATATAGGCCATCTTTTTAAAATTAGGATGTTATTTTTCCATAGCTTCTTGCTTTTCTTCTTCTTTTCAGGGTAGACTTGTTAAGAGAAGGCTCAGCAAAGCTTGCATCGCTTTTATTTCAGGCTTTTTCCATTCTTTTTATAGAGGTAGAGGTATGTGAGTCTGTACTTCCAAGGTAAGAAGCTAATGCTGAAATTGGACTCGTGCAGAAATACAGAGAAGCCAAGCTATTACTTCAGAGCCATAAGCAGAGAGAGGGGAGGAAGGGTTGTGGAAGTATGTGTATGCTGAGCAATTAGAGGTAGCTGTGAGAGCACTGTTTTTAAGGCTAATAAATAAAGGTAAATTTCAAAGTGCTACTTTGCTAGATTGATGGTCATTAAGCATGTACATGGCCAATAGTTCTTAATAACCATCATTGGCATATTCAGACAATTAATTCTTAACAATCTTGTCCTCATCTGTGAGTGTACAATTCAAGTCAATACTGTGTCTCCATAAACTAGGGGTGATGGCTAGTCTTTGATGGTCTTAATAGCAGAGGTTGAGGTGCTGTGGTTCAAAAGCTCTTCCACAGGGAAAGCTGGAACTGAATTGAGCAACTTCACCATTCTTCCTCGCTTGTGTGTTGGGGTTTTATGGCCTTGCACCCTCTGCAAGATGAAATATTTTTTTTTCCTTGTGCTTCTGATGTACTTTTTCTTATTTTGGAGACAGGGATTTGTTCTGGTTCCACCAAGCATGTTAGCTGCTTATTCTGCACCTGTCATTGCCTGCTCTAAATCCTTTCCATCTATCTTGCAGGTTTTACTGCTAGCACAATTTTTTCCTGAACCCTGGTTGTGTAACTGTACCACAAATCTCTGTTTGTGCCTTTGTAGTTACCTACTATATATTTACATTTGGGTACAAAAAGCTTGTTGCTGACGATGCTGTTAGTAGAGTTAAAATATTACAAAATGCTTAAACAGTCACCTGTTATTTTAGTATGCTTACATCTAGGTTTGGGGCAAAGTGGTATTAATTATATCCTGCTTAGTATGCTTCCAATATGCTTCCAGTGCAGTAGACCTCTGCTTTGGCTTCAGCTGGTTTCAGAAGTGGTATGACAGTCAAATTACATTGTATCTGTGCCTAAGCTGATTATCTGTATGGTACTTAGATATTCAGTTAGCTCCTCAAGGTATCACTGAAAGTTGGGAGAATAAAACTCCTTAATCACCAATGTAAGAAAGGAGGCACTTCTTTATTGCAGTGCTGGGTGCTAGGTGGGATTTCCACAAATTGAGCACACCCAATGCCAATTTCGTCGTTACATTTACACACAAAAATTACAAGGTAGTACACTCCCAGTTACAATGACTGGTTAGTGATTTGCATGCAATTATAATATCTGCTGTGTCATTCTCTTCTGTTACTATGCTTGCACGGAGGAAGGGTCTTCACCTTGGCAAGGGTGTTCTTAATCTCTGAGTGTGTTTTTTAGTATTATAATAAAGGCAATTTACTTCAGGACACCTTAAAAGTAAGTTTTGTTGCCAAGTTGTCAGATAATTCGTCCTGTATACAGTAGACCCTAGGTGCTCTGGTTATGGTCTAGAGAGTATAAGGACTAAGCCTAACATGTTAGAGAGAACAGGGATTTCAAGCAATGCAGCATCTGATTTCAAGCAGCACAGCAACCCATGCTAACATAAAGGCTAACTTAAATCAAGATGTTCCTATAGCTAACTGTTTCACAAACAAACACAAAATATAAAAAGATTCAGTAAAACTTAAGGTAATCTGTAACAAAGGCAGTTTTGACTTAAGAATTTCTTCAACAAATATGGTTGTGTCTTTTCTTGAGCTAATAAATACATGCATTTTGCTTAAATAGACTTTTGGAACTGTTTTTATGATTGTCTACATGTCCCTGCTTAAGCTATAAAATAAAAAAAAAATATAGAAACCTCAGATAAAGGAAGTCTTTCCCCTTGTTTAAAAATCGGAATAAAAATGAAGGAGCCTTTTCATGGATGATTTTTCATGGGTAATTTTGTTGTTGGGTTTTTTTTCTTTTCTTGCTAATACTTGGAAAAGCATACCTGTCAACCCTGTATAGATGTTTTCTGGTCTCCGCTCTGTAACCCTTGACAAATTGCAGTCTGCTGTCTCTGTTTGCCAACTATGAAATGGGAAAGTAGTTCTGCAGGAAACCTGTATTTTATAGGTGCTGTGGAAGCACCCAAAATTCCACACTGAAGGATATGGGGGGAAACAGGACATGAAGAAGACCTAACTAAGCTGGATGCTGCAGTTTAGCCTTCAGGACACCTCTCTGTTTTGCCTCCAAAGCTTGGTAGAATTACATGAATTTTAAAAATCTGTTTTCTTTATATTTCAGATTTTTCTGCTTCAGCTGATTCAAAAGTTGTGGTACTTACAGTTAATTCTCTGGGTAATGCTCAAACTTATCTTGATGTCGTACAAAGCAATGTGGATTTGTTCAGAGGAATTATTCCAGCAATATCACACTACAGTCAGAACACTGTTCTCCTTGTTGCTTCTCATCCAGGTATATTGGTACTTCACCTAATCTTTTCTCCCTCAGCTGGCTTTCTCTTTTGCCCATTTAAAAATATTGCTGCTGAATACACCCAGCAGTCAAAAATTCTTGCTACTCTGAAAGATGTTTTCATTTTCAGCTTTGAGCAGGACACTGTCTGTGAGGGTTTTTTCTTTACTGTTACCAAGATAAAAGAAAATAGTGTACTTTGAGTAAAAGGTATGTATTTCTGTGTGTTTCTGTGCCAAATTTCAACATGAGCATGTCTACAAGATTAGCATCCATTGAGTGTTGTCTTATCAGCTGTGAGTTTTACATATATGTTTCTTCTGTGCAGTAAGGATAAATGCATGTGTTATGTGCCATATATGATCACACACACAGACTACTGATGTCCATAATACAGTGTTGATAGTAACTATCACATCTGTGTTTCAGTGGAAAGCTTAAATCTGTTGCACCTGTGACACTGTGAACTAAGACAAAGCAAAAACACTACCTAAAAGGGAAAGAATAAATGTGAGCCTCTCTGTCCTGTAAACACACTGAAGACAGCCCTTCTGTATATCTCAAGTGCTTCTTGCCCTTCCTGTCATTTAAACCTGTGAAGATGGAAAAGAGAGTGCTTGCTAAATGAAGAGAAATTAAACACTGCCTGAATTAAATTTAGAAGCATGTGAGATTTTTGGTAGAAGGAAGTGTGGTGACTCATTCTGAAGTTCCGTTAGACTTTTCTTTAAGCTTTATTTGGGCTGTGAATTTTCTTCACCTCTTCCCCACCTGACTTGGTGGTTTAGGTTGAAATAAACTACTGATATGTCCTTACATGCTCATGCCTTTTCTAAAGTAAATTTGGTCCTGAGTTTTTGGGAATTGTGAGTCACAGTTCACAGTTGTGTTGAATTTTGAGTGGTCTTTCATTGTCAACCTATTTTTCTTTTTCACATACAGTTGAAGTAATGACATATGTGTCATGGAAGCTGAGTGGGTTTCCGAAAAGCAGAGTTATTGGAGTAGGTGCTAACCTAGATACTGAAAGATTTCGGAATATACTGGCAAATCTTTTGAAAGCACAGGTGCTGGCAAAAGATGCTTGGATCATTGGTGAACAAGGGGAAGACAAAGGTAAAGTGATACTTTGTGACTATGAGTATATAATGTCCTGGCAGCACTGAAGTAATTGAGTAATGAATGAATAATTGAGAAAAGTAATGCAGGTGATCATAAGCAGGGTGGTAGATTTTCATAATAATGGTTCCAAATAATGCAGTTTTGGTGTGTACCCAAGACTGTGGACCTGGAGTGGTAGCAAAAGTATTTGACACTTGTCATAGTAAAAAAAAAAATAGATAATACAGCCTCAAATGCTTTTTATTTGGTAAAACAATACAGGTTAGAGGTACTGAGAAAGGAAGGACATGTAGTATAATATATGGTAGGTTGCTGCTCGTGTAGGAATTATTACATATTACTTCATTTTTTAAGCAAGTCTCTGGCCAGGTGCTGCTATGGAATTTGTTACAGCAGCCCTGGGAGCCTTAGAAGGCTATTAGCTGTATTTGGGTTGTTGTGCAGGAAGGACAGTGTGGAAAGCTTGAATTAATTACTAGTATGATTATTCTTTTTTATTCTCACCTTATCTGGTACCTATTTTAGTCACTGCTTAGATATGCATTTAAATATTGTTTCTATTTAGTACCAGCATGGACCAGTTGTAATTTAGTCGCAACTCAAACAGAAGGAATGGCTGCTCGCAACTCAAGGGAAACGGTGGCTAACAGGTAGCACCATTACAATCTCAATTCTTTTTCTTCACATTTAGGCACTTGGTGTTTGCAAAGGCTTTTTATTCAGCTCTTTATGAAGAGGAGGAAGTTTGCCCTAAAATGTTCACACATTGAGTCTACAGGAATTTGTAGGTCTGGGTGTTACTCACTTTCAGATATGTGTATATGGTCACTCTTTTTCTGAAATTCTCAATAATGTTGTGCCCGTGACGATCTAAGGACAAGACAAGCTTTGTAGAGTATACACTAAAAATATCAGAGCTGCCAGGTCATTTGTGTGTGGGGGTTTAAGGTAATTCTTCATTCTCTTCTGTTGTTTTCCAAACCAGAAATCATGTTTTTATAGTACACTTTACTTCATATGGGTGCCTTAATCTGTCTATTGAGTTTTACATATAAACCAGACAGGAGCAATTAAAATCTAAGCGTCATGTTTTTCTCCTTTTCCTGATTTATATAGAGCTATGGAAGTTCTAAAGGGAAAAGGTCAAAGATCTTGGTCTGTTGGGCTCTCGGTTGCTGATTTGACTGACAGTATACTGAAAGATAAAAGAAAGGTTCATTCTGTATCAACTCTGGCAAAGGTAAATGTGTTAATATCTTTTGGTTGGCACTAAAATTTTATTATTTATACTGGATATGACCATTAATTTTAGCAGCACAGACATCTCACTTAAAGAGCTGTTCTGAAGTAGCACTACTTCTGTTACTTTCTTCCAACAACAGTTTTCAATTCCAGTCCAAAAATGAGCAAAAGTCAATTATTGTGTTAATCTGAAACAAATATAGAAAGTGGATTATTCTTCCAAAGATAAAAGACTCCAGTGGGGAAACATTCAAAGTTGCTGACCAGCTCTCCTGGAATAGCTGGATTTGGTAAATGAAATGTGTGTGTTGCAGTCTCCCAGTGCTCAGTATTTAATGTAGACTTGCCCAGGGGCCAGAAGGGTTCAGTATCTTTTATGAAAGTATAAAATGCATTTTCTGCCAATATTTTATTTGACCAGCTTTGAAATGGCTGCTTTTTTACTCAGTGATACTTTATATTGAGAAGAAAATTATGAATCTACTTTTATCTTCAAACAAAGTTCTGTCTATAATTTTAAGTTTATTCTAAGAGGCTTCATAAACGCATGAAGTCATTTCATGTAAGGAAAGTAAATCCCATGTAGAAACATGTACTTGTCACTTCTATTTACAGGCTTCAGAATGGTGATTTGCAGGTCCCGGTGCAGGGAAATTGAGCAGGCTGCTTATTGCATCGAGTACAGAGCTATACCTAATTTCATCATTATGCTTTCAAGTACAGTTTTAATCATTTATGAATGATAAATGAAAATACAGAGGAGTAACAAGTCTCTTAAAATGCAGAGTAACTACAGAATGTAAAATTTCCCATACAGGTCCTAAGAAGAAACAAAATTTGCAGTGCAAACTTGAATTACAGGGATATAAGTTCATGGAAGGCTCTCACAGAATGAATAGGGGATCAATAATTGAAAAACATTCCCTGGCTAGCATTCTCTGGCTGCATTTTTTAATTTCATCTGTGAAGTCCTAAAAGAACTAATGATACTGTCCTAGCAAGTGTCCCTGCTTCTTCTACCTAACAAACTGGTTAAACAGTTTTTTGTAGGATAAACTTTGCCTGCAGTGTAGAGGTCTGCTATACCTGTATTACAAAACTCCTCCAAGTGTGGCATGGTTCAAGATTTATTTTTTTTTATCTGTCCAATAATATTTTACAGTTTCTGTTCAGTAGCCTATTGCACAGGATTTAAAATAACTCATGTTTGACCTATAAAAAATCATGCCACATGATGGAATATCCTTGCATAAGTAAAATCAAGTTATTCTGTGTAGTTCCATGCTTCAGGCAAAGCGGAAACTAAGTAACTGTGTGACAGTGTACTTTGCCTGTTGTTTCAGGGATGCTGCAATATAAACAGTGAAGTATTCTTAAGTCTGCCATGTGTTCTTGGAACCAATGGGATGATTGAAATGGTTAAACTAGAAGAAGATCCACTAGTGCAAGAGAAACTGCAGAGCACTGCACGATCAATTAATGACCTTCAGCAGCAACTGAAACTGTAAGCAAGTGCAAGGAAAGCCACAGTGTCTGCTTCCAGAAGTCAAAGATTTGCTAGGTGGAAAGGGTTGCTTGGTATATATGGTTTTCTATGTAAAACAGGGTGTTTTTTTATAGTCAAAAAGTGCTTTCTCACTTTTGATTTAAATTAGTTAATATTGCACAGTAATTGCTTATTTGAAAAGTGCACTTTTGGTAGCCAAAATGAGGAGGGTAATGTGGAAAACATGTTTTACCTAAATTCAGGTGACTTCTGCCTGTGGTTTTTTGTTGCTAATTATAGCCTGGTTCTTAGGTTTTGCTTAGTTCTTTGCACCTCATTAGGAGACAGCCTAGGAGTGGGGCTTACCCAGCTCTGCAGAAACTCCAGAGAGCAGAGCCCACCAGAACTCTTCCTCCTGGTATTTAAGTGATTCATCAGGGGCTTGTTTAGAACATGGTCGTACTCCAGGTCTTCAGGGCACTCAGAGATGCAGTTTGATAGCTCGATCTTCCATGCCTATTGCTCATATGTGGACTCCTGCTTGCTACTAAGGGATAAAAAGGTAAAAGCATGACATTAACAGTACCCTTCAAACCTGAAGTATTGGATATGAATTTATGTTTAATGATGTCTGAGGCTTTCTGGTCATAATTTGTTTGCTCTTATTTTGGGAGGAAGTTCAGAGCACTAAAGCGTCTGCAGTTCTTGGTACATACACGCAACACACCCTGTGCAGCACTGGAACAGGTGCTGTTCCTGAGCAGGAGGAACAGCAGGTGGGCTTCAAATAAAGGACAAAATCTGGCAGTTAAGTAATGCAGAAGTATCTGTGAGTTCAGGCTTTCATCCTGAGCCAGCTGATGTCAGTAAGCTTTACATCAGCCCAAGGAGAATACAACTGCTTGAGATGGGAACAGAACCTGTAACTCAGGGGAAGCCAAGTATGAGGTGAAAAAGCAGGATGTGGATTTTTAGGTATATCAAAGAGCCAATGTTTTTCAGATGAAGGGTCTATTGGGCTCTAACCTCTTGATTTGCTGCACTGGTAAAATACTATATTCATCCTAACCATACCTTAGCACTACGCTGTAGGCACAGGAGGCACGTGAGCTCTGCTCCTGCTGTGGGCAGTGTTGGAACATCATTCCACATCTGTTTCTTGAGGGCTGACTAATTAAATACTGGTGAAGCTTTCTAAGCTCAAGTAGTATCTGTGTCAGTTGAGAAATCTATTCCTTAGTGCCTTCCAGCTGTGTCTCACAAAAAGCCAGCCTTGCGCAGAATTCTGAGTTATACTGATTTCTGAATTAAGATAAAAATATAAAGAAAAAAATCTTTAATAATTCAGATTTCTTTTTTCATTGAATACTCAAATTTCCTCTTTGTGGTGGTCACTGATAGGACAAAATTAGTGATGGATACAGCTGACCAACTTTGCTGCTATATTATATATCCCAATATAAAAGCTGGACTTTGGGGGTTGTTTTTTAATCTCTTAAACAGCATAAAATAATGTCCTTACGTTGTTGAGGTGTTTTGTTTAGCATGCTGACCATTTACTCTCATGTGAATAGTCAAGGCGTTTTGTTTATTTGGGGGCATTTTGTTACTACTTTTCATCATAAAAAGCTCCAGGCTGTTTCAGGTTTGTTTTTCAGATCGACGCTTCTGCTCGTGGCTTCAGTCGTGTTTATGCTGAAACACAACGGAAGGGCCGCAGCACTTTCCGTTCTCGCATGGAATAAATTCCCAGAAACACTTTTTAACAATAAACCGTACTTCAGACCCGTGTTCCGTGCGCTGTTTTCGGTACCCCGAAGCCAGCTCTGCGCGCCAACTGACGCCCGGTTGCAGGCACCTGCTGCAGGGAGCTCCCGCCGCCAGCGGCCGCCACCCTCTGACCTGTCGCAGAGCTGTCGTCACTGCCGGGCGGAAGCGGGGTCGCTGCCGGAAGCGGGCTCTTGGGCGCTTCCTGTTTTTATGTAGTTGGGGGGGGCTGGGCTGGGCCGGGCCGGGCCGGGCTAGGCTGGTGTGTGGCGGCGGTACCCGCAGGAGCGGCGGCTGGGCGGAGGAGGGACCGGCCGCCATGGCGGTCTCCGAGAGCCAGCTCAAGAAAATGCTCGCCAAGGTAATGGCGCTTCCGCGGGCAGGGAGAGCCCCTTCCCCGTCCCACATGCCCGGCTCGGTGGCTGCAGGAATCTCCTCCCCGTTGCTTGCCCAGGTCCGTCGAGCGGGGCGGCCGCTGGGTCTAGCCGGCGGCAGCCTCAGCCCGGGGGCTGGGCGGAGGGGAGGGAGTCCTGTCCGCGACCTGGTGCGGGCCGTCCGTGGCGTTCGGCGAGGGCCTCGTGCCTCCTGCGGCCTCGACGCTGGCCTCTGGAGCGGTCGGGTCTCTAACCGTTCTCCTCACCACGGGTGATCACGGACACTCGCCAGCCTGCGAGGAGCTCCGGGGTAGTCGTATCGGCGGCCGGACCGAGCAGTGTAAAAAGGTTGTGTCCAGCCGCCTGGAAACTGTAAATTGAGTTAGTTTGTAAAGGGAAGTATGGTGCACTGAAATCTCGGATATACTGTTGACTTGTAGTCTGTGAAACTTTAGTTCTGGGTTAGGATGTTACTAGTAAAAGCTGACTAGAAACCGTTTGCCTAGCTGGGGCTGTCACACACTGAAGCAGATCAGAGCTGTAGTGTGGTTTTAGGGCTATAGGGTGTCATGTGTATTCACTGCTTAAATGTAGGTGGAAGGCAAGTTCAACTTCACTGACTAGGATAAGCGTGGGCTTTTTTGTCATCCTTGTTTAAAGAACCAAGAAAATTTCGTGAAAGGTGAATCATTAATCACTGATTAATACAGAACCATGTGGTGTTGTGCCAAGCTTCAGGTGAAAACGGGGCTATGTCCAGCAGCCTGAAACGAAAATCCCTATGGCTGAATATCTATGGGGAGTTATGGTTTTGGTTGGAGGATTTCTTTTAACAACAGTAAATTATCACATTTGCACAACTTTAAAATGAAATACATAGATGAGAATCTGATCAAAGCTGAGGAAGCCTTATTAAGTGGTTTTCACCTGCATGAAATCATAAGCAGATTTTTTCATCAGTTTGAAAATGAGTGCTAAATGCTAACTTGGTGTCAGCAAATGAGATTGTCAGTATAGTTGTATATACCTGACTTCTCTAAATGAATTACTGCCATGCACAGAAGAAACAGGATTGAAGATAGTCCCATGTCCTCTTTCGCCAATGCATGCCCATTTTATACCTCCGTCTGACTTTATCTAGGCACGTTCAAAATACAGTGTACGTAATAGCTGAAGAAAAACAAAGTTACTATTTCTCTGTTTTTCAATAATAGTTACATTTTCTGTTCTGTAGCAGCTTAGTGATATTTCCCATATTAAATATTGCAGTGTGTGAGATAACGAAAGACTTAAGCCCTAGTTTGGGTGAACATTAGCATTTAAATTTAACTTCAGGTATTTGTAGTTTGGTCTTGATAAGCTTCATTGCTCTGTGATCTGTTCCTGACATGTAAAATGAGGAGAATACTTTGCCATTTGAGAATGGAGGAGGATAAAAAACTTAGAAATTAAGAGTTGAAATTAATTGGGTTTAGTTACCTTTGTACAGATCACTGAGGTCTTTTATTTTCCAAAGAGGTTTTGACATGTCTTGGAAATGCGCAACGATTTATGATATGAACACAGGAAAAAGATTCTTATTATATACTCGAGTACTCTTTAGAATGGAAAAGAGAAATAAGCACAAAATAGTATCCTTTGTGCTTTAAATAATAAAAACAAAATTAGAAGAGCCATTGTTCTTATTAGGAAAAATGTCTTCATATGTCATTTTAATATACAGTCTTCTATGGTTATTTGGACCGAAGTGCTGAAATTGATAGCTGTTGTAGCACTTGATTGTGCTTGTCGCGGTAGCTGGGATCTTACAAGCTTCTCTTTACTTTAATAGTTTTAAGAACATTAAGCTTTTAATTTTGAGGTGTTTGACCTAATTTTTAAAAGCACCTCAGATAACCAAATCTGTGTTTTATCAGCCCTAGCAACCACCATGCACCAGACTCCCAGTATGTCTGCTGAGCAGGGAGACATTGTTTTATCTATTCCTTGAATAAAATGACTTCAGACTCTTGTGCAGATGTTAGCATCTGTGTGCTTTGGGCATGGGACGTTTCACTGTGTTGGACTCTTTGTCTTCCTACCATGGTTGAATGAAAGGATGCTGTCAATGTTCCTTAAGACATCTAAAGATTGTAAATTTTTTATTTTTTTTTAACTTCATTGCAATAAAAACACTGTCAAGAGACTATATTTTTGCTTTTCTTTTTAGTGGTGGTTACCAGGAAGAATGGCCATAAGGTTAAAGAGCTGCACTGCTTGGTGAACCAGCTCTCTGTTGGCCAGGAGCATGCCCTTTGTTGTCTGTGGATTATAGTTCTGAGGCTGTTAAATTCCGTAGTAGTGTGTCTAGTTTACTGAACTTCTGTGCTATGAGTTACCCGCTGCTCCTGATTAAAGGGAAGGAGTGAAACCAGTATTATGACAGATAATATCGTGCCTTGAAATGTCTGTTTTCTAGTTGATAAAATACTGATCAATGACTGATAAATACTGTGATGCTCTGCAAAGTGCTATGGAAGATACCTATGCAGTTCAGATCTTAGACAGCTGTGTATCAGGAATGTTGGAAACACCACTGTGTTTGTTTGGAGGTACAAGGATTTTATTTTTTTTTGAGATCCACATGCATCTCTTAATACTGCTGGTTATGGTAGAGTGTGAATGAAAATGCTTACTCCCAATCACTTGATGTATGAATCCTTATTTAAGACTAAAAGCACATAACACCTTGTAAAGTTCAGTAAGTTATATAGACGGTGTTCAGTTAAGTAATATGGAAAAATAAATTCATATTCCAAAAGAAGAGGGGAAAGGAATGTCCATATATCAATGTAAACTCTCATAAATCCAGTCTGTTGGATAAAATAAAAGAAAATAAATTACACTGAAAATTTAGTCTAAAGTAATTCTTTGTTTTGTTTTCCAGTATAAATACAGAGACCTAACTATACAGGAGACAACCAGTGTTATTACTCAGTACAAGGACCTCAAACCTGTCATGGATTCATATGGTTCGTCTGTGCAATGAGAAATTTTTTATTATTGAATTGTTGATGGTTTAGAAATGTTTGGTAGGTTTTGTGGAGAAAAAGCAGATTAAAACTAGAAAACATAATTTGTTTCTCTTCTTGATTATCAATACTTCCTTAAAAACACAGTTATTTTCCAATATATTTTCTAAGATAACCTTTTTATGTTACTGAGTCAGTGTAGCGTGCTAAGACGTGTTGCATTTTTCACAGCTTAACTTTAGCTTGATTGCTTAGTGATGTCATATCAGTTGGTGTCCTGAGATTGCTGGGATCTTACAAATTCAGCTTTGCTGTCATATAAAGATATTTTTAGAGTTCTATTTAGAAAGAACTGTAAAACGATGAACAAATAATTCATTAAATAGAACTGTGGCCGTCCTTAAGACCATGAAGAAAACAATGTCAAATACATAGAAAATTGTCACAAAGTAGTTTTTAATGTAAATTAATTATGATAGTCACTGTTTGATAGCTAGATAGCTACTTTAAAGGCTTTGTGTAAATTTGAGTGCATTGAATGAAGATGGTATCTAGGGTGAGCTCCAGAGGCTGAGAGCATTGTTTCACAAGATACAGTGAGCCAGCATAGCTGCTGAGGTCATCCTCCTTCTGATCACCTTTTTTAAACTACCATCTGTGGGATTCCTCTGGGAGCTCATTTATATTACTAATATGTCATCAGAGATTTTAGTGTCTTTTGTTTTCAAAATTCTAAATCTGGATTGAGAAGTACTAAGAAGGGACATGGACAGGTGAAAAATAAATTAGTTTTAACCTGAATAACTTGAATAGCTGCAAGCCAGCAGTTGTCACAGCGACTGCAGCATCAGAAACAATAGTGAAAGTACTGTGGTTGGAACAGCATGCAGTGCACAAGTTTGTGTGTATGATACTGGTCAGAATTCCAGATCCCTTTGACCTGTAGCAAGAAGCCCATTTGTGTTACCTCACTCTTTCAAAGCTGCCTGGGGAAGGCCGAGCACAGACCAGTTACAGATAATTGGTATTATTTGAAGCAGTGAGCAACGAGAAATTGGGTACATTGCTGTTGAGATAGTTTTCAAGTTTATATAAATAATTAAATATAGAGCCCTATGTAAGTAATCTAAGACCAGAAACTTTCAGGTGAAATTAGGAAATTTAAAACTTTTTTACCAAAAGTTGATTTATTCAGGCAAGAACAATGTATTAGATTGAAGGTATGGGAAAACTAAATACAGCAGTTCAGTAAACTGAGGTCAGGGTTCCTGTGCAGTTTGTCAACTAAGATTAAAGCTTTGGCAGCAAATCAAGTGCTACACATTTCTGTCTCTTCAGTGTATTATTGTGTCCTGGGTTAAACCACGACATATTGTTAGGTGAACTTACCTTTACTGATTATGTAATAAATGCCTATAGTCCAGAAACTGTCAGTATTCTTGCTGACTTGTTTGTTTGGAGAAAGCATAAGGAATTCTTTGTAACCTGAAATCTCAGGTATTTTCTAAATTAAATTTGAGTTGAGATTATCTTTGCAGCAGTTTGTATGCTTTGCAGTTTTTATGGTTCCAACATGTTTTACTTCTCTGAGTGAGGAAACAGTTTTATTTGCAGTGAAGGAAGTTTAACAATAATGAGTCACTCATTTCTCAGAAATACGTTATTCATAAGAAGTTACCAGACTATAGACAATCATTTGCTAGTCTATAAATATGCAAGAGCAGAACCTTTCAAGCTGAGTTTGGTGTATGTGAAAATTCTGAAAACTTATGCTAACAGATGGGGTATAAACTGAACAGACATTAAAGTTGTTTGTTTTAAAACGTTTGTTTTAAAAATATTTTGTTCCCTTTCAGTTTTTAATGATGGTTCATCTAGGGAGCTGATGAGCCTCAGTGGAACAATTCCTGTGCCTTACAGAGGTATGCATTAATAGTTACCATCACCATCATTATTTTCCCAGATTACCTGAAAAACTATTTAGATTTCTCGTGATTCAACTTCACTACTTCAGTGACCACTGTTTTCTCACAATCCTTTACTTGTCCAAAGTATAATGTGTTAAAGAAATTGTTCCCTATTTTTGCTGCAGAATAAAATTTTAATGTTGAGCATTGCTTTGTCAGTCTTGTGCAGCTCTGCAACATTTCTTTCAGTACTGCATGTTTTTTGAGCTTCCCAGTTGAATGAGGGTTGCAAACCATTTATTGCTGCAGTTAGCAGTTCAGGTTAGGGTCTAATAACGTTGCATTGTAGAACAAATGAGATGGTGTATTAGTGGTAAATGATTATTGTAAATCAAAGATAAATTGTTTTGAAAAATGTTGACTTCATAGCCATATTGTGAGCTCTTTATTGAATGTTACTGGTAGAATTAAGCTTCAGTTTCTGACTCTGTGCAGTTGAAATTACTGGGTTTAGGAGTTTTTCATAAATCTGATACAAGAGGACAGTTGAAGTGTTGGAGTAACTTAAAATATTTCAAAATATCTTTTCTAGGTAACACATACAATATCCCAATTTGCCTGTGGCTGCTTGACACCTACCCTTTCAATCCCCCAATTTGTTTTGTTAAACCCACTAGCTCTATGACAATAAAAACTGGGAAGCATGTTGATGCAAATGGAAAGATATACCTTCCTTATCTGCATGAGTGGAAATACGTAAGTATAGGGAACTTGAAATTCTCAAATTGCTCAGTTCTGAATGCCTTTAGATTGCTGTGTCATTTTTAGCAAAACCCATAATCCTCTTTATTTAAGATCTTAAAACTGGTGTGGTTTTTTGTTTTTTTAATGAAAACAACCGCTTATTATTTGTAATGTCTTAAAGTTCAGGACGTTGCATTCTGTAGTTCAGCACTTGTGTGGTAATAGTGGAAAATGACTGCCTAGATCAGGATGCAGGATGCAGGTCTTGCACAAGCAAGAGGACCATCTAAGATACACATGATACAGAATTCATTCAGTTTGAGAGGTTGGTAAAAATAAGTAAGTGGATTGTAGAGCTAAGAAAATATGGAAATAGGATATTTAATCAGGTGATGCATTCATGATGCTTGTCCTTATTGTCAACGTGAAATCATGCCTATATTAAATATAGTTATAAACTGAGAAGCCCAGCTTAGCTATATTTAAAGGAGATCTGTGCCACTCCTTAGTGGGTTAGAATATTTTTTCTATTGAGTCATTCTGAACCTAAGCAAAAGCTATATGCTCTGTGAAGTCAAAATGTCTGACAGCTTAGTGATCTGTACTTTTTCATGTTGGAGAGTAGATTTAAGTTTTTAAAAAATAATTATAATCCATTATTGCACAGTCATCTTCAGTCCTTTATTGAAACGTATTCGCCTGTTTATTCTGAGTGCAAACACTACTGTGTACTTTGCTATACTGTTTTGTATACCAGCTGGCTAGGTTTGGTATCTGTAAAGGAATCCAGAAAGGAAGTTATAAATGCACATACACACACACACACACTCATAGACACACACATGTATAAAAAAAAATGTATAAAATGTACAAAAAAAAAATGAGCAAACCCCAAACCACACAACCAAAAGGGTGGTTTTGAGAGCTGATAGAATGATAACATTTTGTTATTATAATTAGTTAAACTTTCTGTCAGTGAAAGCAGCACCTTGCGATTTGCTTATTTTCACAGCCCCAGTCAGACCTGCTAGAACTGATTCAGGTCATGATTGTTGTGTTTGGTGAGGAACCTCCAGTCTTTTCTCGGCCTACCGCTTCATCAAGCTACCCACCATACCAGGCAACAGGCCCACCAAATAGTAAGTGGTCATGACTACTAATTTCTACAGATAGTCATATTCCAAAGTGACATTTGCTCTGCAAAGTTTGTCAACAAATTATGTGTTCTACTCTAGAATGACCTTCTATATTACTGGCTAATGAAGTCACCTGTGTTGTACTTGCCCTGTTTGAACTATGTTGGCAGAATGTGTGTAGTTTTTTGGCTTTTGAAAGAGAAAAATCAAGTTTGTTTTTAAAACAAACAAAAAAACAAATAACAAACCAACCAGAATCCTCACAAACACCACCACCCTCCAAGACCCTCAAAATAACCAGCAAGCTGTCAACATTAGCATTGCGATATCATTAAAAATACTATTCTGATAACCATCTCTGTGTTTTGTTTTGTGTTTTTTTAATCTCTTAATACAAGTCCATTTGCTAAGTTTCCTTCAACCATTGATTTCTTAAGCAGGATCACACTGCTTGTGTTTCTTATGCCCACACTCCTGTTTTTTGTTTGGTGGTTTTTTTGTTTGTTTTTTAATAATTGCTGGCTGAATATCGAAATAAAAACTGCGTCATGATTTTTATAGTGTTCTCTGTCAATGTGGTACTTTGACACGGTACCCAGTCTCACTTTCTTGCAAAAATTCTCAAGACTTTTTAAATCCTTTACTTATTTAAATTTCTGGAGGCATCTTATTTTAAAGACTGAGGGTAGGTGGACGGGGGAAAAGAGGAAGTGAGAAATAGAAAATCCTAGAAAATCTTCTGAGACTCTGCCTTGGGTGGAAAAAACTGCCAGTAGGGTAGACCTACTCATGCCAAAGAGTGAGGCAGGAGGGGAGGGGGAGCAGGTTAGCTGGAGATTGTTTAATGATATTATGGCAGTTCTACAAGAATTTAATAGAGTAGCTGTATTTAGGGTTATATATTTTTTCTGTATTGTTAAGCCTGTGTCTGCTTTCTGTTGAAATATGTCTTTTATCATATCATAGTGTTACATCTGAAAAGCTCCAGTCTATTCATTACTTTTTCCAGCAGAAACCATTTTTAACAAGGTCTTAGGTTCTTAATATGTGAGCAAAAGGGCAGTAAACATAAATGGGACCATTAGACATAGTTGGGTGATGGTGTTTGGGACTGTTTGTGCAGAGCTAGTTTACGTATAAGAGCACTAGATGATTCTGCTGTTGTGATTTTCCAAGACCAGAGGGTGTCAGTACAAGTATGATTTTAGTAGAGACTTACCTGTTGTGCTTCAAGGAATGACCATCAGTGGAAACAAGCTTGATTACTCTTGTAGGCACTCTATGCTAGCATAGCTGTAGTAATTCTAGTGGAAATGTTTCAGGATTTTCAAATTGTTAATAGCTACTTTGGTTTACTAGTGTAATCAGTTTTTCCTTATTTTACAGACATTTAGGTTTGCTTTTTTGTGTTTTAAAGTTCTAGATGCAGTGTTTAAGAAGTGAAGCCCAAGTTAAAAACTTGAATCATTTGAAAGCATTCAAGGCTAAAAAATAGCTTGGCTCTTAAGAAAAGCTATTTGATATAATATTCCTAAAATTACTAGAAATATGGAAAAATATATTCAAAACATAATTTTTATAGTAGAATTGTAAGATTTCCAAGAAGAAACTTAAAATTGCTAAGGCCTTAGATATGTATATGTGCTGTTAATTTTTTTAAAAGCATAACTTCTAAATAGCAGAAATTACTGGATAAGCTCATGGTTGGATTGTTAAACAGCTGATCAACTGTTGTGAAGTCTAGCTATTCTGAAGGTACAGAAATTACACACATTATTGAATGAGTAGAGAACAATGGCTGCATTTGAAAGGTTATTTTGTTTTCAGCTGTACATATAAAAGATGGAGATGGCTGTTCAGGTGTGCCATCTTTAATAACATGCTTTCTTTTTTTCTGAATTCCCCAGCTGCAGATACTCTTTCTTCTATATCCACATTTTGCTTTACTAGTTCAACTATTTGTTATGCATTTTTAAATCAATATCCATTTTTATCCATGCAATGGTTAGTTTTAAGTAACAATTAGGAAAAAAAATACACAGTGAAAGGTGTTCTAGCTAGTTGATCTAAGAAATGTGTAAATTACTTTAATTACAGTTCTCATACTCTCCCTCCAATCAAAATACTCTTGAAAATATTTTAACAACAGTTTATAGGTGGAGGTAGAATCTTTAGACCTGCAGAATTTGTCTGCATTTTGTGAAAATGTGCTTGGCTACAGAAAGGAAGTTCTAACTTCTCAATACGTGGAGGCTAGGTCCGCTGCAGTTTAGCCCATTATCTGGGGGGAAAAAGCCGCTTGGGCAGTTGGCACAGAGGTAGCAAACAACAAACATCTGCATGCATCCCTCTTGCCAAGCTGCATAACAGTAGCATGGGAAATGTCTGGGAGTGTTGTGAGAAGTGATGGTGTTAGATGATGCCGGGTAAGCGTTCTTGAGGGGGTTTGGCCGTAGCATGACTCCTCTCTGAAACTTATTTCATTGTGTTATACTGTATTTACTGTTCAGTAACATTTTGAAAAAGATCTTACTGCAGATGAATATATATGTGACCTTAATATATTATTAAACTCCTGAAAAGTAAAAATATGCAAAATCATTATTTTATTTAGCTTCGTATGTACCAGGCATTCCAAGTGGAATATCTCCCTATCCAGCAGGAAGCACTCCAAACCCGAGGTAAGTGCCTCTTGAAACCATCATCATTTAGATGATGCACAGTTTCACTGGATAGTATCTAGTATTAGTTTCATTTTGGTTGTGGTGTATTTCTTTTATAATTATTGCATTAGCAGGTTATTTTTTTTAAGTGAGGACTGAATTCTTGTTAATAACCAGAAGAAAGTTTAAGAAAGATTTAGCTTTCTTAGTGCTGCTTGGTCAGATACAATATACTTGATAATATAATTTTGAATATATATATATAAATAATATGTAAAGTATATATTAAACTTGATAATATATTTTGAAAGTTATTACCTAATTCCCAGATGTTATCTTGTTTCACTGGTGTATCAGATTAGTTTTTGTAAGGTTGATGTATTTACATGATGTAGAAAGAAATGTACTCCTACAGTTTGGGTGATTTATTAGCATTGTTAGTTATTTGGGGTAATCAGCAACTCCAGACATTGAACAGAACAATTGCTGGATTAACACAAACCACTCCAGCATAAATGTGGATTTAATTCAGAGCACTCCAAGAGAATTTGCAGGGAACAAAACTATTTTATAAGTTTTTTATTAATACAAAGCAAGGCTTTTTTCATTAAATATATTTTATAGGAGTTTGGAATAACGCTTTTCCAGAAGACTTGCAGTTCTGTCTTAAGAAACACTAAGATTCTGATTACTGCCTCCTAGTGTGTACCTACATTTTTTTTTTATACCATAATTAATTCTTCTTGTTATTAATGTCCTTATGTCCTGATTTTATGTTAGAAACATATGAGGGGTTGCTGTAATAACATTTTGATTAAAAAATAAAATAAACCCCTGTAAGCATTAGGAAAGTGGGGTGTTATGTTTTAAAGAAGTGAAAATGGGGTTTTGATAATTCTTTATGGTAAGCTATTTCCTCCTAAATACATTTATTTAAAGTGATCTTGATGTTTGAACAAAAATGAGTACTAGAAGAACTATTTCAAAAATTAGGTAATTTAGTAATAAACAGAAAAAGTCATAAGAACTGTAAAATTTGCAGTTATTTGGAGAGGCACAGAATATACTTATTTTGTATTTCACATATTTTCTTGGTCCATTTGATTTACTTACAGCCGTGGTTAATACTTTGCTGTATATAGATGTTTGTTAGTCTGTTACTGGTTAAACCAAGTCCTTGTTTCAGTTAATAGTAAATGCCTTTTAGAAAGGTAACATAGCCTATCTCGTTATATGCTATCTCACAGTTGTTTTAGTGAACAGATGAATACTTTTGTTTCCTTCATCCTTCAGAGCAGGGCTGAGAATTTCTGAAGGAGTTTCATTTTGCAGCTGCACAACAGGTTTACATAAAGCAGTTCAGCAGTCATCTTGTTAACTATTCTTGTATTGAAGGTATTAAATAGAAATTGCTGGTTTTGAGTTTTTAACAAGAATAATTTCTTTTGGATACATTTGTGTTTTCATATGGAAAGTTATAAACTGCATGGCAAGACCAGACAATAACTAGATAAGATTTCAGATAAAGTGATTTATCTTCTGAAATCATACCACAAATATAAATGTGGAAGATGTTAATATGAACAGGAAAAGAGAAGTAGTGTAACTTGGCCTGCAATTTAAACTTTCTGGTGATATTTTACAAATAATTACGTAACACTAGCATATCTATCTTTGTCGAAACAGCTACCCAAACTATCCTTTTGCTGGTGGTGTTCCATTTCCAGCAACTACTAGTGTTCCATACTACCCATCTCAGCCTCCTGTGACTACTGTTGGTGAGTAGCTTTGAAAGAATTTCTCTGAAGCATCTCTCTATAACCGATATGTAAAGAAAGAAAATGGAAAAAAGAATGTATTGTTCTTAATCTGGCCTTCCAAAGTATTTATATTCAATTCTAGAAGTTACTCAAAGGAAGAAAAGAATATCGTTTATGTCCTTCACCTTACATTTTATTCATTCAGGAACATGATAAATTCCTGGGTTTGTGCAATGCATTGTGTGTGCTCTATGAATATTTTGAAGAACACTACATGTAACTACCTTAAGTATTTTATTCTCACTCTTTAACTATAGGTGACTTCTGATTGTCTGCATTGCTCTGTTCATGGTCATGGTTTATAAAAATGCTTTTGTCCTCATTTAATCATCTACTGGACTCACTTTATATACTCTTTATTTATACTTTCCTTACTCCAGGAGTCATAGCTATCTCAAGCAGAGATTTCCGGTGCATTTGGAATAATCTTCATTTTTACTGAGTTTCTTCTCCAGCCTCGTCAATGTTGCTTCTTAATGATCCCTTCTTGTCACTTCTTTCTTACTTCCCTTCAGCAGCAAGATCTAGAGTATTAACGTGTGTCTTTTCCTAGTCTGGTGCTCTGTGGCCCTTTGCTGGCAAAATATATTAGCTTGATTTCCACTCAGCACCTCAATTTTAGTGTATGTGTAACAGATTGGGAACTAGTGATAAAGGTCTAAGTGATATAGTTAAGGAGAAAGTGCAGTAACTTTCCAATTGGATGATAGTCCTTTTAGAGCAGTTATGGTAAGGACCTAGACTCTTTTGTGACCTTGTTCAGAGTATCTGTCATTTGTAATCTCTTGCACCATAATTTAAAAATGCATCCATGGGTTCTTCATTCATACGCATTCAGAGTAGCTTAAGGTTTTAGTAATAGCTGTTTTTTCAAAAAGTCCTTCAGGATTTTTCTTTTTGTTCAGCCATCTGCCATTAATTACCTTTCTGGTGCAGTTACTAGTTTGATGATTCTTTAAGGTCACTTCTGAAACTGGACTCCACCTGGTAAATGCTAAGGGTTTCAGTGCTCTGTGGGTTTAATGGCTGTGGCATAAGATTTTCCCCCAGCAGGGCTAATTATAGAAGTGACATGAAATGCTAAGGGTTCATGCTCTTTAAGAAGATACATAAAAATCTAATTGATCTGTATTAAAAGGATCCTTTATATGTTCAAAGACCTCTTTCCTATCTGTTGGCATTTCTATGTGAACTTTCAATGTGTTAGGTGCATTGTGATTTTATTTTTTCTTCATTCTGTGTCCTGCTTTGCTGTTAAAGTGAGCCTTGTGTAAAATCTCCCAGCATGAGGGATATCAGAAAGAGGGGAAAAAGTAGAACTGGTGGCTGGGTCTGACTTCATGTTAGAGAATAATTCATTATGTAAAGTAAATAATAACTGAAATCATGCTAATTTTGGAGTGAAACTGGACCTTTTTGTTTTGCTTTGGTACCTCTATATTTACAATTGTCTGCCTTAAAGAGTGAATAAACAGTGAATAATTCCTAAACAGTGAATAAACTCTTTGTCCCAGGTAGTTTGACTGACCTAGTTTAAGTTTTACTTCTCAGTGTGGAAAGTACTGTTCTTTTCTCCTTTCCATAAGAAGCAGAAGTGATGAGTTCCTAGGTTTGTATGTGTGATGCCATTTGGCAACTTATGTTGCTGATTCTGCTAGTTAGGTAGCCAAGCATTGAGTATTATTTTATTGGCTGGTAACAGGGTGAATTGCTTAAGACAGAACTGTAAATCAGATTAGATGTTGGGATATTTATATTTTCGTAAGGTAATCTTTGCAGCAGTTGATTCATATTTGAATCTCTGTTTTCAAAGAGTAATTAGCTTTGTAATTTAAAAAAGAAAAAAAAAGTCTGGTGCAATCTGCATGTAAGGAAAGTGCTCGTATATTAGTAATTATCAAACTGTGATGCTTTCTTAATTATAGAAGACTTTGGTGGATTAGTAGTGTGATGTGCATCTTCCCATAGTTCCTTTCATGTCATTTGCATTGTTTTATTTTTCCACGTACCTGGTTTTCTGTAGGTTTTGTGATCAGGAATAGAGTAAAAGGCATAGGGAAGAGAGGTAAATTTGTGCAGTCTTGTTCTGTTAGCAGCAGAAGTATAAAAAAAAAATCCACTGGAACTTTTAAGAATTCTTAGGCGTGCAGTCCTCTCAACAGCAGTTTGCATTTGTTAGTGTAATGATAACAACAGACACTCCAAGTAGTTATTTATTTATTTTTATAATTATGATGTTACCCTAACAGAAAACTGTTAATCTTCCATTGAGATGCTAGTTTCTAAAGGCAGTGTTTAGATTTTTAAACTTTGTCCTGAATTGTTGCTAATTATCAGGAAGATACTACCCCAGTAACACTGTAATGCTGAAATTTCACTGAATAGCCCTTTCCCCTGAACAATTGTAGTAAAATAATTGAATCTTATTTGTAATTAATCAATTTCAGTTATTGAGCACTATCAATAATGTATTGAAAATTATATTTAGCACTGTTCATGTTAGTTTAATTTACTCTAAAAATGGCAGTTTTAACTTACTTTAAAAATACAGTCTTGGAACTATTGTGTTTAAATGACAAAATTTATGTATTGTTTGAGTTACTTGTTTGCTTTTGCATCTTCTGGGGGCCTGTGCTTACTAAGAAAGATAAGTGGTTGATTGGATTTCAACTGACTTGAGACATTTTTCTGAACCTTTGGGAAGAAACCCCAAAGATATGCTAATGGTTTTGACTTTAGCTAGGTAACAGTCATGGGAGCCTTGATGATGTTTTTTCAGTTCATAATTTTTCAAGATCTAGGCTACTAGGTATTGCAGTGTATGTTATACTGTAACAGCTTCAGGGTTTTGATAACTGTCTCAGGATAAAAAGATACTCTGGTGTCTTTTTGCAAATTTTCTTTTCGCAAATTTTCTTTTCAGTTACAGAGCTTCAGATCTCCTTGTTTCATCCATAAAAGGTGGAAAGCTTAGGCACAGAACCCGATATAATTCTTCCTTTATTAGTAGTTGTTACAATTGAAATTTCACTGGTCTAAAAGGCATGAGGCACAAGCATGAGGAAACTGTGACATTCCGGTTTTTCTTGTGGAAAAGTGGTTTGTGATAAATTCAGATACAGTTCTGCAACCAGTAGCCACTTCACATTCTCTAAAGCAATCAGTTTCCTGGTAATCTCATTGAAAAGCTGATTTGCAAAAGCAATAGTAATATTCAGGCTTAAATGTGAAAGTCTCTAGTGCTTCAGAGGGAAAGGGACTATTATGTTTTCTAGTATTGCTGCATCAAAATGGGATTTAATAAACTGAAATTGCAAGTTGTACCTAGGAATCAATCAGAAAAGGTCGTAGCCTCAGTTGTAACTGTTAGATCTATTTTTGGTCTGCTAGAACATGCCTTATAAACCATGTGCCAATACAGTTGATTATCATTTCTCTCTGCTTTATAATCTTTTAATAAATGTTACTTTTTAAAGTACAATTACCTCAATAACAAATGTTCTGTATTAATGCTGATTGTTTTACCGGACTCCCATATGTGCCCTAGGATGACTGATAGATAATAATTGTAAAAACAAACACGCCAAAGCTGTCACTTGGCAAGCCTCAAGATAGAGTACCTATAGGCAAATTCACTGGCTCAAGCCAGTCATTAAGTTAATTGTGGTTGAATATATTCCTGCAGAGTTTATTAGAACTTAGTCTTTTTTAAAAGGACTCAGACTAACATTTGTAGACTTCAGGGGAAATGGCCAGCCCATGTTTAAATTAAAAGATTGTGGATATGGGAATAGTAAAGTGAATGAATACTCTATATTTTCTACATTCATAAAGTGAATGAATACTCTAAAATTTACTTGTGAATGTCGTAATGTGTTTTATCTCACTGTGGTCTCTTCACTGCTTCTGGAAATGAGTATGGAAAATAGCTTATTTTACTGTTATTTTACTGTCTTGTATTGCTAAAGTACATGCAGCTTCTGAGAATTATTGCTGAAATAGATACGGAAGAACAGAGATAATTTTCTGCTTGTGGGTTTTCTTGTGCCAGGACCCAGTAGAGATGGAACTATCAGTGAGGACACCATCCGCGCTTCCCTTATTTCAGCAGTCAGTGATAAACTGAGATGGCGGATGAAAGAAGAAATGGATCGTGCACAAGCTGAACTCAATGCCTTGAAACGAACAGAGGAAGACCTGAAGAAAGGACATCAGAAACTGGAAGAGATGGTAACTCGCCTGGATCAAGAGGTGGTAAGCTGAGATGAAACACTGCTCTCTCTGTACCTTTGAGCATTCAGAGTAGTGAACAGAGGCATGTAACTAATTCATTATTAAACATGATAGAAATATCAAAGCTTCCAGTGTATTGCTTTTGAAATAAATATTCTCTTTCTCAATTGAGGTGCATGTCAGAAATAGCAGTGACTGTAAGATGCATTGTCCTGCATGTATCTTACAAACATCATTGTTCAGTGGTAAAGGAACAGTATTATTTTTTCCCCATTCTATGTGTGAAAGATGTCAGTGGT
>JANEXQ010046374.1:27040-38116 GCA_026283885.1 Poicephalus gulielmi | reverse complement strand
CCCCCGCCGCCGTTGCGGGGCTTCCGGCGGCGCGTGTCGCGGCGGTGGCACGCGGCCCGAGGTGCTCCGCCCTCCGGACGGGGTAGGGTGGCGGCTCCGCTCGCGCGGGGCGGCAGGGAAAGGGGGTTGTGCTGCCCACTGGGGCCCCTCCCGTCGGGACGCGGCCCGGTGAGCGCGATGGCGGGCCCGGGGCCAGCCCTGTGCGGTGCTGGTCCTGGTCCTGCGCGGCGGGTGCGGCCGGCCGCAGGTGTGTGCCCTCCCAACAGCCGGGCCGCAGGGACGGCTCCCCGGCGGTGGTTCGGTGGTTGTCGGTGCCGGGGCGGGCTGCTGTTTGGGTGGCGGGGAGGGGACCGGGCGGCGGTGGCGGCGCCAGGCAGCCCCGCCTGCTCCGCGGTGGGGGTGCCCCCCCTGTGCCCGTGGGTCTCGGCGGGACCTGACCTGGCGAAGGTCCGTGTCGGCAGGGAGCGCAGGTGCCCCGAGAGTGCGACATTAGGGGAGGAGATGGGGCACGACGGAGGAACCATTGTAGGAGCCGGCAGCGCCGGCGCTTCGTCTCCTGTGCGGGTCGCCGTAGCGCCGGGCTCCCCACAGGGGTTCAGTGCTGCGCGGAACCTGTTGTGTTGCACGAGTTACACTTCCCTGTCCCAGCTGACCCATGACAACACGGCAAAAGCGCAGGGCGGGAGCTCAGCTGGCAGTACTTCCGTATTTGTTATTTTAGGTACGTGCTTCGGGGCGCTTCACTTGGTGTGACTTGTTATTTATCGTAGAGCAGGCTGGTGATTGAACGGTGGGAGACAGCTCCGTGGCCTAATACGCTCTGATCAGGGCAGTGAGGAGGCAGCTGACATAAAGAGTATGCCTGCACTGAGAGGTGGTACAGCATGGTGAAGAGAAAATGAGAGCACAGATGCACTTCAGTTGATTATTGAGAGTAGCATTGAATGGGGATATTTTTACTTTTTTTCTGCATGAGGAGGAGAGTTTCACTATAGCCGGAGTGGCAGCTGGTCTGATGCTGGTAACTTTAGGCTCTGTGTAGAATGATCCGTTTTAAGAAAGGGGCTACCTGGTGATTTACCCATAGTGAGAAACAATTCCTTATATGTGAACTGTGTGTGTCAACAACAGTCACTGTTGCCGTGTTGCAGATGCCTGAGAAACTTTTGTCTGTTTTGCGCTGTGATGCTAACACCATGCAGTGAGTTCTGATTCCAGCAGGAAGGAATAGGCAGTCAGTGAAGTAATCTGGAATTACTGGATTTTGTATGTTTTCATGCTCATGATGGCTTCACAAGCAAGATTTCAAATAGATATAATTGTCATGATGTTCCATTATTTTTCTAACAGTAAATTTATAAGTCCCAAATGGCTGCTTACAGTGCCATAGCACATTACAAGAAGAAACACAGCGAGTGGGGCCTGAGTTTAAAGTGTGCTCAAAGAGCTTATTAATTTTTAATTAATATTAGCTTCTGGTTTCAACAAGCTGAGTGTAGATGTTATTATAATCTAGGTAATTAACAATGAGAGATACTAACCTGTGGTAAAAATACTCTGGTTTAGCCTGTAATGTACAGATCCAGTATTTCCTCTGTTCATTAATGTATAAAGATAATTAAGAGATTTGCCATGTACCATCTTTTATCTAAGACGCATATATTAAATTGCATTAATCTTTCTTCAGAGATAATACAATCTATTGCTTTTGTCATTTTTGTGTTCTTTGTAATTTGTCAGTGTTGCTGTTTCTTTTATAGTCAAATGAAAGAAAACTCTGCACACTAGTCCCAAGTGTGAGATTAGCAAAGCTGGTGTAAAGAGGAATTATTACCTCTGTGGCTTTAAAAATCAAACCTTATGTGTATACATGACTTGTAGGTACATGTGCTTTTCAAATAGTACAAATTCTTGTCTAACACGTGCTTTGCCAGGGATGGGTAAGGGCATCATTTCAGGAGGAAATATAAAATAGATTTGTGTACATAAGATCCCTGTAAAAAGGGGCAAAATAGAAGAAGACTGAAAAGATCTCGGGCTTTTGAATGCTTTAGTTTAATTACTGCCCGTTCCCATGAAATCTGTACAGAGTCCATAAGACATTTTCCTTTATATAGGTTTGTTGTGTTTGAAAGAAGTGAATTGCAGTCTTAGAAGACTTTGTGTATGTCATGAAGGGAAGAAGGGTTAATCATAATAGAAAAAGGGTATTTGCTCATGTAATTGAAATAGCTGTCAGTTAAATAAGGATCTGAATAGGAGAGACTGTAAATAAAGTGATGGGCTGTAATGTATTTTGAAAGAAGGTGACATCTATCTCTCCTAGGAAAGTTTTATTACAGATCTAGTCCAGCCTGGTTCTCCGAAGTCCTGTCGATTTTGTAAACTCAAAGGTAACATTTCCATGGCCCTTTGAGCTGGTCTGACTTGGGGGTCTTGCAGTCTTACTGCTTCTTAGAGCCAGCACTCGTTTTGTGTTAGCTGGCAGTGGGTTGTTTCAGGGATGAACAGACTGAACACTACAGTTGCTTACAGGAGTGTTTGGTGTCTGTCTGGACGAGTCCCAGTGTTCGTCAGAAGTGCCGGCTGGAGAGGTGGCTGGGGAGTGGAGAGGGATGGGTCTGCGTGGGGCATGAGGTGGGAGGGCAGAGCTCAGGCAGCCCCAAGAGGCCAGGAGTGGGGCGCAGTCTGGAAGTGCAAAATGGGCACGTAGGCCTGGGGCAGCACCTCACAATGTTGCTGTTTATTCATAGCACATTGCTTTTTGTTTCTGAGCAGTTAGCAACCTCTGTGCTAGTCTGTGGTGACCACTGGAGTTCCTATAGTGCCATTTCAGTCTGTGTAGTGATACATTGACAGAAAAAAATGTTTATATGAAAGAAGACAAATAAAAGGAAAGAAGTAGAAGGCTGCTTCTTGGGAGGAGGATAATAAGACAAAGTTAAAAGAAACCTTTATTAAGCTTCAGTTTGGCATAATTATACCTGTACAAATGGAAATTAATAACATACAACAGGCCAAAGATGCCACCAGAGATTGGAAGGTATAGTTGCATAGGCCTAAATGGATGTCTTAAAAGTAACCAAGCAGTTTGGGGGAGGAGGAATTTTTCCACATGAACTTTGCATGTACATGAACTGCTCCACTCCAGTGCTGTTTATCTTAACGCTTTGTATAGGCCTGTGTCTGCATTTTTATCTTTTTTTGCAAAGTTAAGTCCCTTTAATTGGAAACCAGCTTGGCCTGTGGTAGTTCCTGAAGAAATCTCTTTTTATCATCTGGCCTGACTGATCCATATTTGATGTAATTCTTGCACTGGCTTATTATCCTTTAACCTTCTGAGCAATTTTCCATTGGTCTTTTAATTGTACACAATTCTTGACGCTTCCTTTAAAATGCCAAAAGAAGAGTTCTTATTTGTCTTGTAGCCTTAATGCTCATTTTCCTTCTCTTTTAATAATTTTCTCTTTCTTCTTAGTGGAAACTGATCTACGAAATTCTATATTGCTTTTAACTCTTTGGAACTAATTTACCTCTACTTGTATTGTTTAAACTAATACATTTTTATGAAAGCTGTATGCTCCTCCCTGTTTCGTCCTACTTATTTACTTTTGAACTTGTTGACCAGTGTCAGCCAAAATTGACAAAGTGGTGTTAGTGTCAACGATACCAATTTTTTCCAGGTTTTATGAAAATAATTTCCATTTCTGCTAATGGAAAATCTGCAGCATGATTTCAGGTTACCTGCTCTGTTAGACCTGCCTTAAACTGGCCAGCTAGTTGATGCCTAGCTCTGAATCAGTTGGCAGTTGAGCTGCTCTTTGACAAGCTAATAGGGAGCACAGCTGGGTTTTACAACAGCGCTGTAAGAGCTCCAGGCTGTGGCCAGAGGAAGCCTGAAGTTTGCAATGCAAACGTGAAGTGTAGTGTGTATGTGAGAAGTGTAGGATGTGTATGTGAGATAAGTGATTCGTACCTGATCTTGAAGTACCTCATATTCTCAGAACTGAGCTCTGTAAAGCTATAATTTCCATGGAGCAGTCTTCAAAACATGTTAATTAGTGAAATTTTGAGTTAGAAGCTGGTGTATATTCTGGTTTACACGTGATTCCAGAGTTTGACAGCAATAAGTTTGTTGAAGTTTAATGTCTGTTGGCATATTCTGTAAATAGATTTTTCTTTTTAAGAGGGAAAAATCCAGGAAGAGGATGTGTTTGTAATCTTCATTTACATCTTACAGCAGCTCCATGCTGAAAAAATAAAATAACAGTTTTTAGTTTGGCGTTCTTTTGTTTCTTGGGGTGGATTTCTTTTTGTGATTTGTTTTTTGGTTTGTTGGTTTGGGTTTGGTTTCTTGTTTGGTTTTTTTTTTTTTTTTTTGTGATGAGGAGAGATTGGGGGTTGTGGTGCTTTTTTTCCCAGTGCCTTTTCTGAAAGGTGGTTCAACAGGGTGTTTGGGGGAAAAGTGACATTATTTGGCTTTGGCATTCCAGGAGAGCTTGGAAGTGGATCCAGCATACTGTCTTATGCATTCCCTTCTGCACTGAATGTCAGGAGTAATTCATGTTGTTGACAGCTATGTCAACATGTGAAACTGAATGAAGGGCAGAAACTAAACAAAAAGCTAGTAATAGAAGAGGCAAGAAAGTGAAAAGTGAACACTTCGTTAGTAAACTTTCTCGCTGTCACAAGTAAGAGGGTCAAATAGTGCAGCCTGTCCTTATCAGTTACCACAAGCTCCTTCTTGTTGGCAACGTTCAAGCCAAAGAGATCTGTTATGTGCATTTTTTCAGTATGGGAAACAAGCAGTTTACCCAAGAAAAAAATACTGAGTTTATGTAGTGGCGTACAAAAGTAATCTTGATTCTTCTCAATTTGTTCAGTTATTTACCCTACTTCTGCTTTCAAAAGCTCTATGAAGAATTGTACCCATTGCATACATCAGTTTGTCTGCCAGGCAATATGAGGCAACATGGTAGTTGTTGTTTGATGTGTCTTCTGCAGTAGAAGAGTCAGCTCTGTTGGTTCAGTGATTACCATACTATGTATCCTGTGATAAACTAACTGGCCACTCCAGTACAGGCTGTTGAAGAAACATTTATTCTATTTTGTGACATGCTTAGTCATCCCTGTTCTGGCCTCTTAAGAGGTTACAGGCATTACTTGTTTTTTCCTAGTAAAGCTGATGAACAAGTTAATCAGAAGGCTAGTTTGTGAGAAAGTCTATGGTGCTGGAGGATGTGAATTCTGGAGTGCTGTGTTACTGCCTAAGTGTGTTATGTACTGCCAGCAGTAATCAGAGAAAACATTCTGCATTTATTGTGTGTTAGTAAATCTAACAGTTTACATCATGCAGGTATGGAGTGGCTACTAAATATGGGACAAGCATATGTAAGAGGATCTTTATTAGTAGGGAATATGATACAGCCTGAGGACAACATTCAGCTATAAATATTTCTTCACAGCTGTTGTAAATAGAAAGCTTTTCTAAAGAGACTTGCTTTCAATTTGGCTTTCTCTAATTACTGAACCTGCTTATATGTTTGTCTTGTGATTTGGTGTAGGCTGTGTAAATCACATCTGTACCTTAATTATCAGTATGTTTTTTGTTGATTTTTTAGGTGGCCTAGCAGCTTGCAGATCTAGTACATTTTGTGTTTAACTGAGTTGTTACATAAATTAAAATGTTTTCTCTTATCAGAAGTAAAATGCTGTCTATGGGGACTTCAGCTTCTGATGCCAGGACTCTTTTGAAGACTTACTTTGTTGCTTGGCTTAAAGGAAGATGATGTTATTAATGAATTCTGAGCATCCTTCAGGAGGCTGGTGATCCTTCTATTGTTGGTGAATGCTGTCATGGACAACTTTCAAAGGGTAAAGGCAGTGGTTTTGTGAGTGTTTCAGGCTAGTGCTCTGATATTAGAAGCAGTGGGTTAAATGTTTGATTTATATTAACTGCCCAATGCTCACTTTTTTCACTCTTAAAACTGCTCAAAAATCATGGGAACAAATTAGAGATAACAGTTTGCTGGAGTGGCTGTCCAGCTTTCTACCTAAGCTATCTTTGAAGGGTGTATTTATTCCCTAGATTCTAACATAATGTAGATACACTTGAGCTAGCTTTAAATGAACTAATCTGGGTCTGGTGAGTCTTACTGCAAAATATAAGCAGTGAAGTAACTTAGGTTTTTTTGAGCTGTGTACTGCTACAGCCTTACTTGAGTACTTTATTTAGAAGTCAGTTTTATTTTAAGTATTTCAAAACTGTACTGTGGATAATTTTAGCTGTACTTTCAGATACTCTTCTACAGTTGTTTACTGCAAAGGCCAGATTTCATTTCATACTTGATTTCATTTCCATAAGTCAGTGCAAGATTTTTTTTCCTCTTAATAAATCTCTGAAAATAATGCTTTATTTAATCTTTTTTGTTTTTATTTAGTCTTTTTGTTGCTTGAGGGCTAGTTTTGGCTAATGTTTCTTCATAGTCTTTTTTTTAAACACAGTAAATGGGAAGCCACACTTACTAGCCTCTAACTAAATAGTTGTCTTAAAATAAAATGTCATAGTTTATTACTGGTTGAGGAGCAATATTTTGTTTAAGACAGTATCTAAAGGAGTACACTTTGCTTTCTAAGAATGCTTTATCTGCCTACTATGTTTATTCATTCTGTTTTATCAGCTCTTTTCCAAAACACCACAAGCAGTTAATGCACCTTATAAAGGACTCCTGACCTTTTGCATCTTCCCAAGTCAGATCTAGATGTCACCAGTGTTTCCCATGTTAACAATTCTGAGCATGTTTTACTATATGTGCCTTCGGCGCCGAGCTAGGACTGCGACGAGAGGAGAAATGAACAGCCGGAGGGCTATTGAATCAAACACCCGAGCCTTACCCATCAATGTTGAAATAGTTCAGTATGCCAAAGAAGTGTTGGATTTCAGCTCTCACTATGGTAGTGAAAACAGCATGTCATATACCATGTGGAATTTAGCAGGTATTCCGAATGTGTACCCTAGTTCTGGGGACTTTACTCAGACTGCCGTCTTTCGAACTTATGGAACCTGGTGGGATCGTTGCCCTAGTGCTCGGCTGCCGTTCAAGAGGACACCACCAACTTTCTGTAGCCAGGATTATGTGGAACTCGCTTTTGAGGAACCAGTTTATCCCACTGCAGTGCACATTCTGGAAACATATCATCCTGGAGCTGTAGTCAGGATTTTGGCATGCTCTGCAAACCCTTACTCACAAAATCTGCCAGCTGAAGTAAGGTAATTTTTTTCTCTCCTTAATGCTTTCCTGTAAGATGTTAAATGCTACAAATGATGGTGTGTAGCAAAGTTTACTTCCTACTGCTTCTGTTTTATATCTGATCCACTGACGTTTCCCCTATTTCTGCATGTTTTTAAAACTCTGGTGACATGTTTTGATCGCAACTTGAGATGTGTTGGTTTTTGGGTTTTTTTATAGGAATTAATGCAGATCCTAATTACATTTGTGTAATGATAGTTTTTGTGTTGGAATTTTGATGAGTAATAATTATTATGTATGTACAGAAATCACTTTTGAAATGACATTTCCGAGTTCTTCTCTTTCTCCCATAAGAAAAACAAATGGTGTAGGAAAGGCTGAGGATTCACAGTTGCTGTATCATCCTGCGTCAAGTAGCCATAAACTTTCTTCTGTCTGCATGCTTTAGGTTGTATGTATAGTGCAATCAGGCACTATAACTGTTCATACGGAAATGAGGCTAAACCCAGAAGCACAGAACAGTTGGACAAAAGGTGATGCCATTTGTCTGATCTTTATGTTTGATATGATCAAAGGGTGTGAGCTACACATCATTTTTACACTTGCTTCATAGACTAAAAGAAGCTGATTTGATCCTGTTGGTTTTCCTCATAGTAGGAAGTCATGATGAAATTCCATTTGTGGGGCAAGAAGATAGGGACCTGGAAAATGGTAAGGTAATAAAGAAAAACACTGCACAAGGTGTGAAGCTCTTAATGAGGAGATAAGGAAATAGAAATGGAAGAAGAAAGAGAACACGTAAAAGTATGGTGGGGAAGAACGTGGAGAAAAGCTATCAGTGTATGCTGTCAAAGTATTCTGTATACATCAAAAAGATACTAAATAATCCATGAAAGAAAACTGATGGAAAAAAGACTATCCTATAGAAAATGATATGCCAAGCTCATACTGTATTCCTTTAAAATGCATGCTTTGGTGGTATCAGCAGTGTTAGCTTGGATACTGGGTGGTTTTTTTTTCCTGACTTACCTGTTACGGATACAGCTAAAAAGCATACTTCTAGGTCTAATTTAGTGTCCCATGCTTCCTAATACTAGGCCATTGATGTTTATTCAAAATCCTTAGAAAATCAGGTGTCATGTTATATATTCAAAATTCCCAATTAGTATATTTTGTGTGGTTCTGTCACTTGTTGTTTCTTAGTGCAGTTGTTTTACAGCGCTCTATAAGTATATGCTGTATAGCTGTAAAGTAAACATCCGAATTCAAGGGACAGTGATAGGTCAAACTAATAATAATAGGCCACCTAGCTTCAGAAGCAGAAGGAGTGTGTTTGACACTGTAATACAGAGCTTATTTATAGGATGGTATATGGTGAAGGCAGCTTTTAAGACTTTTGAACTTAGAACCTAATGTGAAATGATTTTTAGTCAATTACTCTGTGAACTTTCATTTTGCTACTTTATTTTATGATGTAGTACAGATTTATGAAGATATTTCTGTAACTTGATAATACTGCATTAGAGTAATAGTAAGATAGTGTGCTGCAGGACAGTATGAAGGTATAATTCTGAGTAATAAGCTAACGCTATTTTATAAAAATGCCTGTTTAGGTTTTGGTTCTTAAAATAATACACTTATTGTAGTTTTGTGTAAAGACCAGTAAGCGTTGGAGGAAAGCTTAAGAAATGTTAACTGAAAGAGCTATTTAGTAAGGAGCACTAAGAATAAAAAAAAAAATAAATATTTCAGAACCCTAAAAGGAGGTGAAGGTAAAAATACTTAAAAACACTGATATGAAACTTCTTGGATATGCCTTATGACTGCTCTTGGGGTGTGGACAGAGTCAGAGCTCAGACTTTCTGTTCTTTGTAAATAAGGATGAACTTTCTGTAGGACTTTGCTTTTGAATTTGTAGGCAAGAATATCTTCTGTTCTGCCTACCTACGTTAACAATATCTTGGTTAGAAGAAGGCTGTCTTGGGGAGCCTCAGAAAAAGTTGTCTGTGCTGCATCTGCAGGACTTGCCAGTTTTGATGCTAGGGAAGTGTTAGAGGGACTTTTTTGTTTGTTTGTTTCCTTTTGGCTTACCTTTCCTCAGCAGGACTCGTCTGTTGAGAGCTGCACATTTGTTTGGCTCTTTCTTCTGAAAGAGGCAAACATGTCTTAATGTCTTGAAGGGAAGGTAAAGGAACTCTTTCGCCACATGAGGTATGCAGTATTTTTCCTCTGTTCATTCACTCCCCTTTGTAACGGGAATATGAAGAGTTGCAAGAATGTGGTCTCTCTTCTGCTTCAGTTCTTGGCCCTTTGTTTTCACTTCCAAAAATTCTCTGAGGTGTCCACTAAGAATTATTTTTTTTGGAGGTGAAATGCTGCTGATAATCTCAGTTATTCTGTGTTGAATTGATATTTTGGACTTGAAGAACTGTTGTACTATTTCCTTTTGTTAGAAAGACCCTGTCTGAATTACTGGAAGGACACTTAGAATTTGTCTTCCTCCTTTTTCTATTTTGATGCAAAATTTTAAATCACCTTATTCCCTGAAAACCTTAAAGTGCTGTTTTGTTTTATCTGCTGATTCTGGACCTGTTTCTTTCTGAACACCAGTGTAGAAAAGGCAGGTCATTAGAAAGGTTCCTTTTTATCAGTTCTTACTTTGATATGAAGAAAAGACTATATTAATGATGAATTCAAAACTGTTGAGAAGAAAAAGTCTCTTGAGACTTGCTTAAATGTTACGCGTAGTGGATTATACTAGTTGAGCTGAGTAATCTTTTTATTTTTTTTTTCTTTGTTTAGTATTTAAAGCATCAGCTCATCCAGGACTGCTGTGTGTAAAAACTTCCAAAGTACAAGAGACTCTGTAAGGACTTGGGCCAGCACAGCCCTCACTGAAGGGGACTTCATATATTCTTGTAGAAAAGTGGCTATAGCTCACATTGGCTGCGTTGCTGTTGCTCAGTTTATGCTTCAGTTGTCTGAAAGAAGGACTTACAAAGGTGCTCAGAAAAAGGTCTTTAGTCATGTTCCTCTGTTGCTGGTGCACAGAATACTGCTATCAATTACAGCTTTGTATGGTGCTGTCTCAGGTCAGCTTTATTCCGAGTCTTATTTTAGAGGTGGGATCAGCTCTTCAGCAGTGTCATGGTTTAAGTCCAATCAGCCACACAGCTCACTTGCTCACTCCTCCCGCTTCATATCCCCCCCTGCTCTTGGAGATCTTCCTCCTCTGCCTTGCTCAGAAGTGCTGCGTGGTCCCCTGCATCCTCCTGGGGCTTGGGCTCATGGGGCTCGGTGGGCGGCTGTGGGGGAATGCTTTCTGCTGCCGCAGGGCTCGGCTCCTCCACTGCCTCCTGCCGCTGCTCAGCAGCTGCCTCCTTCCTGGCCTCCTGGTCCCTGGGGCCGCTCTCTCACCGGCTTGGCCGCTGGCGGTTCCCGGAGCTGCTCCCCCTCAGCTCCCCCCAGCCTCACGAAGATGGAGGTGAGGACGAGGGCCAGGACGGTGAAGAGCAGCTGGACGGCCAGGTACAAGTCCACAGCCACTTCCGTCCCATCCTGCTGCTGGGATTCCCCCGTATTACAAGTCATCATCATAAAGTACAATGAAACAAGAGCCTTAGCCCAAGCCCCCTATCTGATAAACACTAGGACAATGAATACCAGCTGTAAGTAAGGTACAACATGCTGAAGCTGTGAGATCAAGAGCAACAACTTTGCCAATAAATCAGCATTGTGACGAGTGACTGTTAATCCAAAACAATGAATGCTTATCACAAATACAATTAGACACACTCTGGTCAGATCTGTCGTTATCTCAACCCTT
>JANEXQ010046374.1:6144-21287 GCA_026283885.1 Poicephalus gulielmi | reverse complement strand
CAATGTATGTCAGTGTTGAGTAATACTTGAAAGTTCAGGGGAGTAGTATGTTAGGGAAAGGCCAAGATGCTAAGGTGCTAAGGAGCAGATACAGCATTTCTGAGACCATGTGTGACAGGACAGGTAGCCTGAGAGAAATCCTTGAAGCTGGACCTACAGTGATCAGAGAGGAAGTAAATGTGGAATTTGTCTGGGTTATGCATATGGAATGCAGAGTAAAGGGATTAGTGGCAGTAGTTGCTGGAGGCTTCCTTTAGGAATTAACTAGACTTGAGGGAGGAAAAGATGGGCATCAGTGACTGAAGGACCTCTAAAATCCATTCACTGGATAAGGACCCACGCAGATATAAAAAGCATGTGTCTGTTTTCAGGACTATTGGCAAGTTTGGGAACACTAAAGACCTAATGAATATAAGACTTGATTCTCCAGATTACTCAATTGACAGCAGGTTTCACTGCTGTTTACTGGAGAAGATTTGAGTGTGTGCAATTAAGGACATAAGTGTGGTTGTTCTCC
The DNA here is from genome assembly GCA_026283885.1 of Poicephalus gulielmi. Taxonomy (NCBI): domain Eukaryota; kingdom Metazoa; phylum Chordata; class Aves; order Psittaciformes; family Psittacidae; genus Poicephalus; species Poicephalus gulielmi. The sequence goes on along the minus strand of JANEXQ010046374.1, from coordinate 20,770 downwards.
TGGTGCCCTGAACCTCCTTCTGTCACTGGACCAAAGAGAAGAAAAGCTTTTCATTTTAGCAGTTTGGAAATTCTACCTTTATTTGCAAAAGACCCTTTCAAAAATTACTTGAAGTCTGTCTTTTTTGTAATTTGACAGTGAATTACTTTTAAAAGGAATAATTTGCTTGCCTAGACAGATAAAGTTTATATTATTTTTTACATATTAAATTATAAAATATATGTATTTTATATATATATTAAAAATGTGCATAGCTGCAGTTTGAACAGGTTTGATGTTCTGGGAACAGAGGGGGTTTATTATTATTATTCTTCGTATTGTTGTTATTATTATTATTAAAACCTTTTGTGGGAAATGTCAGCTGACTGGATATTTGTGCTACATGGCAAGACTGCTGCCTGTATACTTACACTAATACACTATCATTGCAAAGTCATCTGTAATCCGTTTGTTATGATTACCTGTGAGATGTTAGAACAGCTTGTGCATGAATAACAGTACTCTATGACTTAATAGTACTCATGACTATGAGTATGCAGCTTGGTTTGTTAGTTAGCATTGCAGAGAAAATAAGCTAAGATGATAAATCAGTTTACCCTGTTAAATTCCTCCTTAGGATACTTAGAAAATCTAGGGAAATAATAATTTTAATTGTCTTTTCAAGAATGTTTCTCACTTGTTAAAGACTTGTAACAGAGAAGCTCTCTTACCGTATTCAGGAATTGCTTTAGTAACTTTGATTCTAATCCCTATGCTGTCTGTATGTGTGATTTTTTCCTTTACAGATGGGAAATCCTTTGGTCCGAGGCACCTACAAGGGTGAATGGTCCTCAGGCACGGCAATTCACACCTTGTATCAAACAAATAAACTTTCCCACAAACTTAATCCGACTGGAAGTGAACAGCTCTCTTCTGGACTATTACACTGAATTGGATGCAGTAGTACTCCATGGTGTGAAAGAGAGACCTGTGCTTTCACTTAAGACTTCAATGATTGATATGAATGATATAGATGATGAGGAGGATGAAGAAAAGTATGGCTGTGGAATGGACACCCTGAATAAACAGTTCAGCATTGTTACCCTCAGGGAATGGCCGACTAACGGATATTTTGATAAACTGCCTTATGAGGTAAGAAAGAGCATGTTTACACTGAATATGTTTGTCTTGATCGTTAAAGGCGTGTTACAGGGTATCAGTCAAGATTGTTTTTTCCAGTTTCTTGCATTCTTTTATGAGTCTTCCGCAGTTATTGTAAAGTTATGCCTGAATTATGTAAGTCGATTTACTTCCATCCTGAAATAAGCTGGGTTTGCGCATAATAGAAAGAAGCCTTTACCTGCTGGTCAGACCTCTGGACTTGGGCATAGGCATGATTATTCCTGCTCTTCAGGGTTCTGCAGTCTGCCAGAAGTGTTTGTTTACTGCGGTAACTCATGAACTGCTCAGACTGCTTGCAGCTTGAATTGGACTCACTTTTGAAAGTGAAGGGAGGGTAGTGAGAGGTGTTGTCACTGATTGTAGGGCACTTTCAGAAGTACGTGACAAAAGCAAAATTCTATTTGATTACATCTTTCTTGTCTTAAGTGCCCCAGTTTCATATATGAAGGCCATGGTTACGTGGCTGTGTGCCCAAGTAACCTGCAGAAGTTTGCTGTGCTTGTAAAGAGGAAAGAGAGAGAATATAACAATTCTCTCCATCTTTCTCCTGTGTGCGTCTTCTCTTTTAAGTCTTCAGTCCTTGAGTTTGATTTTTTTGTTGCTGCAGTGGAATAATAAATGAGGATACTGGCTTCATCCTGAGTTAGCTTTAGCGGTGGTTTCTTTTTCCTCAAAGTCCATGTAGTGTGTGACGTATTTTACTGTTGGTGCTTGTATATCACTACTGAAGTAAAGAAAGTACTTTGCCTGTGCAAAGGTGCAGCTGATTCCAGAGCATCTTAAAACATGCAACTATTTGAAAGTTTGAAAATATATTGGGTTTAGTCATTCAAAGAAGTTAATTTTAGAGAAAATTTGATTTAAATCTAGGAAATATTGTTTGAAAAGGCTGGTTATATTGATTTGTAGTGTACTAGACTACTAGAGATATTGATTAATCTCTTTTCTGCCCATGTAATTGCACATATTAAGATTATAATTAAGGAAGTGTTTGTATGGTCCTGTTACTCCTGTAAACTTCTGTCTCCATGGACTTTATTGTGCTTTTCTGTTTGTGTACTAGCTTCCTTTTTTATCCATTTTTTAACATGTTTGGTTTCATGAATGCATTTATATAGTCTGTCAATACCAAGCACGTTTTTGTTTTTTGTTTTTTGTTTTTTTCTTTTGGCTTTGATTTAAAGAAACTGAAAATATGGGTAGAATATTTGTCAGAAAACTACAAAATACTATTTCTGGACTGGTTTTGTGACAGCAGAAATCCAGTCTCCTATTTTCTTGGTCCAGCTGGAAGGTCTAGGTATCAGAACAACAAAAATGTACTTTGTAGTATGACAATTTTTTTTTACCATATCAGATATGGAAACAGTACTTTGCATGCTGGCTTCAAGACTGACAAGTGTCAGATTTTGCTGGGAAGTGTTCAAACCTTGTAATGGAGAAGTAAGGCAACAACTGCTGACTCCTTCCAGTTTTGATTGATACATTGCATGAAAAATTGTATCTTTTTAGATGTTCATGTTGATTGTGAACATGTGCGTGTCCTCAGTCTTCACACGTATGCCTTTTCCTTATTTGAGCTGTTTCAGGCTTTTTCGTACTATTGTCCATAATTCACCAAATGCACAGGCTGAATCGTCTTCCGTGCTTATCTTAAAGTAAGATAGCAGTTCCTCCAGTCTTTGTTTTGTCTTCACTGTCTTTCTGAAACTTCCATAGACTATCCTTTCATAGACGGTGTTGTTTCTCAAAATGGCATTAGGAATGGCTTGCTGCAGTGTGAGCTCTACATTGCTCCTGCCCCAAAAGAGAAAAATGCTTGGCTCCTGGGGCACAGACTTCCTTAGAAGGAAGTGCAAAATCTTGGGTGAGCTATGGGAGAGAATTTTCCTTCCCTGCTCATGAACAGTGTTAATCAGCCCTTAGCAGCTTTGATGTGCTATCATCTGTTCTCCATAATTGCCTTAAAATTGAAGAGGGATTTTCCAGGACACACTTCATGTTGTGTTTCTTCCCAGTTATCTTTGACTAACTTGTTCTGCTTGTGAAGTGGAAGGAGTAAGGCTTTGTCTTACTTGGCTTTACAGAAACCTTTGAGACCTGAAGGCCTGAACAAGTTAAAAACCTTTGAGAAGGGTGAGGAATACCTGCCACAGTGTAACTGCTGTGCAGTTTGAGACTCATCAAGATGTGCCATGTACCAAGAATTTAACTTCTGTTCTCCAGAGAGGAGAGTTAGAAGAAATCCTGTCTGCTGCAGTCCAAAAGATTTTTTTATATATATATAACTTTTTTAATATGAAAAGATACAAATAACATCTTTATCATTCCCCGAAGCCATTTTTTTCTGAAAGCTGCCTCAAGATTTTTGAGCTGCCTATATCAGGGGAAGTGAATTTCACCTTTAAAGGTGGTTTTGGCACCTGTGTTCCAGGAAAACGGGTCTTGAATGTAGGATCTGCATCTCTTAAATGATACTTTGATAAAAGAGCCAGTGCAATAAGCCGGAGCGTTTTGAAGTGTCATACACCTTTTTTACCTCAACAGTAAACTTCTTACATCTTTCTGTAGTTGTAGGCTTTCAGATAGCCAGCAAGATTTTATGCCTCTCTTTGGAAAGAGAAACTCATGAGGATCCTTAAAAGCTGATAACCATATGCGCAAGATTCCCTTCAGTTCATGGCCCATATACTGCCAGTTGCAATAGCAAAGTAGACTCTGAGCAATGGCACATGGGAGAAGATCTCTCCAGCTTTAGTCCTCCTGGAGTCTTGATTAATTGACTGTGCAACCTGTCAATAAGATCCTTTTTTGTTCTTTGTATCAGGAAGGGGCTTAAAACCTTTATAGCCTTCCGTTGCTGAGAGGATCAGAGTCTACAGCCTTGTGGTGTAAACCCTGCTTCACAAAAGCATGCAATGTGAATACAATAAAGGACAGACTTAGATGGCTGTTTTGTGAAACATTTGCAAGATCCACTTTTCATGTGTCCATGTGTGCTATTAGATGTGTATGCGTTTGCTAGTGCAAGCTATAGGATCATGTACCTAGGGACTGGGTTTTCTTAAACTATGCTGAGGAATGTCGGAAGTCCTAGAATGCCATCTTCTTCTTCCTGTCTTCACTCTGCCTTTTTGTGCACACAAGCTTTCTTCTTTACCTGAGCATTCTTAGTATCAAGTCTGATTAATTGGAGTCTAAGATGTGGCAGCTGTAGCAGCAGAATGAAGAAATTGCAAGTCATTGATTCATATGTTTCCAAATGAATGGTTTGCAAAGGCCAATGTATTTTCATATCGGAAAGACTCGCTCTGGAGAACTAAAAAGAGGCTATTTGTAGAAAGTGCTGATAGTCTAGGTTTGACCAGCATCCAGGCATTATTTTCTGACCAAATCAAGTTCTGTGTTACTGTGCTCCAGGCACAGAAAGTGCTTGCTGTTATTCAGAAAAAAAAGCTTGAAAAAGCCAGAGAAACTTTTCGGTAGGTAAGTACCATTAGGAGTTGCACCATTAGTACAGTTTTACCCAGCGTGTTGAAGAGTGTGATGGAGATCCTTTCTGAGCTTATAAGCAAACTTTGCAGTGGGTGAGATGTCTGGAGTTTTCTTAAGAACTTACATTTTTTAATCGGTAATTCAAAATGTATGCATATATGTAATGCTGCAGTCAGGGACTATGGTGATAATAAGGCACAGATCAGATAAGAATCAGAATATTTTTTTGTGCTCAAACAGCAGATAATCAATTTGCATACTGCTGTTTGTTGGATCGTTGTAGAGAACTATGATTTGGAAACCTTTCAGGTTTTGGATGTTTTCGAGGTAGAGGGTCTTGGTCTCACCACATCTCTAAAGCTGGCATGATCTGTGTTTGCCCTGGAAACAGGAAAGAAAGTTCTTTTGCTCCATCACAGCCTCAAAGAGTGACGTATAAATTTGTTTTGTTTTCTGCCTACTCCTTTGTACTTTTTTCCGATAATCTTTGTTTTTACTGATTTATAAGAAAGTGTAAAACAATGATGCTGGCCATAATTTTTCGTAAATGCAAAGTGAAAACAGTTGTTCATGAGTAACTGTGTTACAAAAGTAGTTTTTGAAGCAAATACTCACTTCTGTAGCATTCTTTGTATCACCATGAACACAGTGTAGCGCAGTACAGCACATCATGTCATATACTCATTAAGGTATCAAATTTTGCTTTGTTTTAGGATACACATACATAAAAAATGAATTTCTGACAGACACTAAACTCCAGACTAAGGGCGATTAATGGCTATTAGCCTGTAGGTTTGTTATCTTTGTTTTAATCAAAAGCCAGAAAAAAAGTACTTTACATCGTAATGTCATAGTACTGTAATTTAATTGTATTTTTTTTATTATAGATACTATGAAGTAGCGCAATTTTAGTAAAAAAGGATTATTTTTTTTCTGATCAATACATCCGTGTGGAAGGGATTTCATCTTAGAATTGCAGCATTCTGTATGTTATGAAATACTTAAGTCATCAGTGTAAAGGGACATTGGTGATGCATTTATAATTTCAGTCACCATTATCTTTACTGCTCAAAAGTTACAAAGTAACTTTTTTTTGCCACTGAACAAAGTTTGTGTTACTTTGTTTCTATCAGGCATTATTATACCACATCAGTTGCAGACATAAATTTAACTAATTCGGCAGCCTCTGCTGAGCTCTGTGCTCTAGAAAACTTACTAAATAAGCATGGGAAAAGTCTGAGGGAAAAGGCCATTCATAAATATTTAGGTGTTTTATAGAGTATGGAATAGCTGAAAGATTGCAAGAATTTGAAGCTGTCTTTCAGAATATTACAGATAATTTAAAGTTAATTGATGGTCTTAGAAAAAAGGTGTATGGGTATCTACTGTTAGGATGACAGACAAAAGTGTTTAGCAAACTTTAAGCTTAAGTATGGGTCTTAGCCAACCAAAAATCAAGATACTAATTTGGGATTATGTCTATGTTAGCTCCATGTTATTTTGCACTTTCTCAGATACCAAAATGCTGACAACCTAAATGTCAATTGGGGGCAAACTTTTTTGATTAATATATCAACTTCAGTTATTATATATGGATATATATTATATATATGTATGTATGTATATATTGCTGTCACATTGAAATGTCTATGCAGGTCCTTTGCATCAAGCTGAGGTGAGAGTTTCAGGCACCTGCAGAGACAAAAATGCCTGTTTTTAGGGGAAAGTTGGAGCAAGGAGAAGGGAAGTCTTGAAATTAGGCTGGAGAGAAACTGGAGTATATGCAAACACTGTATTTTGGCATTGGAGTTGAAGTTAAATTTCTTGAGGAGTTGTAGATAGTGTTTGAAATCTAAATACTAAATCTGGAGCTGAGTAGGAAGTACTTCATTTTGCAGGAAGTTGGATTGTTTTCTTATTTCTTCTGTTCCAAAAATGAAGGGGGGAGGAGGGGAGGCGGAAGCTAACTGCATAATAAACTGGTTCATTGGAAGTACAGTCTGTTTGGATCTCACGAAAAGATTCATTTTCATTTTATATCAAGCATTTTATTTTGTAAAGACATCAAAATGAAACATTATGGTATTTTGAAAGGGCCACAGGATTCCAGTTTAGGCTGATTTGAGGGTTTGTTTGTGTTGATGAGGGCTGATGTGTGGTGGTGGGGTTTTTTGGTTATAGTTTCTTTTTTTTGTTTTTGTTTGTTTCTTTTTTTTAATTTACACTGATTCATTTCAGTGAGTAATCATTTCCCACTCTGAAAACACTTCATCAATTTTAGTTACATAACTTTGGTGCAGGTACTTACAGCTGTTGAAGACAGCTCTGGTAAAGTAAACATTAATTTTTAGATTTCATTTTTCAAGCACATTTTCTCTCAGTTCCTAATCTAAAGGAGATTCTTTTGCTGAGCGTTTTTGTTATTCCCTAATGTGAGTATTTATGTGTCTGTGTATGTTATCTTCCCTTGGAAAGGAAAACATGACATGATAGGAGATGGGATATTTCTCGATTTCTGAGTTGGAGATAAGTCATTACGAAAACATGTGTAGTGGTGCTAGTCAGAAGGGATGGTGGTTATTCTGAAACTGGTTCAATCTGGTTAAGGTAAAAAAGCACTTTGCCTTTCAGATTTGACTTTGGCATAGAACAAAAATGCTCTCCAAGTATTACAGCAAGGAAGAGATTACTTTGTGAAAGATCTGAAAATGTTGAATTTTTTTACGTAGTCGCGTAGTCCAGCGTGGATGGGAGAGGATATAAGGTAGAAGACAAAATACTGATTTTTATTTTTTTTTATTTTTTTTTTTTTTTTTAAGCAAGGAGCAGAGGAATAAATCTGAAATCAGTTCAAGGTGGGGGGAAACTGGGGCATGGTATTGTTTTTCTATGTACTCTGCAAATATGCTGCCATTTTAAAAAACAAATCCACAGAAGAAAGAAAATGCCAATTCAGTGTTCTGATCAACGGCAGTGCAGACATTGTGAAGGGAAATATGTAAACATAGTGTTTACATATATATCACTGTTTAAATTAGCATGGGTAAAGAAACTTCTAATTTGAAAGCTTCCTGTCACTTTCATATATTGATCTGCTTTTTCCTTTCTTGTTTAATGTCATCAAATTGAGAAGGCAGTGCAGTCCTATTTAATAGCTATTCAATGATTTATTCATGTTACTTTTAAGTTAAAGGATTTACTTTTTTTTGAAGCCAGAACATCTTTTCTTAATCCTTTTTGGTTTTCTCTTAACATTTCAAGTGCTGTATGACCATCTGTGACTTTTTTTTGTTTTTAATATAGCTCATCCAGTTGATTTTGAGTCACCTTACAGTACCAGACCTGTGTAGACTAGCGCAAACTTGTAAGCTACTATATCAACATTGCTGTGATCCTCTACAGTACATTCATCTCAGCTTGCAACCTTACTGGGCGAGGATTAACGACACATCTCTGGAATACCTGCAGTCTCGCTGCACTCTCATCCAGTGGCTGAATTTATCTTGGACTGGGAACAGGGGAGCCATCTCGGTTTCAGGATTTAGCAGGTCAGTGCTAAATGTACAGAAGTATTTTGACAAGCTTTGTTTGCAGAGCTGCTGCGCAGTAGTTTTGCTAAGTATCTGAAACATTATTAAAAGACAAGAAATGTTTGATTTCCTGTAAAAGGTGTGATTGTTATGATACAGAAAAAGACAAGATCTAAACCAGTGAGAGATTCTGGATACAGCAGCTGAAGTGCATTTCAATATGTAGTCTGCATGTCCCAAACCACCTGTGACTGAAAGGCTTTTTCCAAGGTGGAGCAGTGTTTTGCTTTCTTCTGGGCTTCTAAAAAAACTCCACTAGAACCAAGCTGTCCAAAAGCCTATCTCAGAAAGAAAATACGGTTGTTTTTTGTGCAGATGAGTCATCAGTAGGACTGTATTAGAATGGTGCAGTAATAAACTGCATGTTTGCAAGGTATGGGCCCTAAGTAATCATTGGAGTGCAATGTAAATGCAAATATTTTCATAAAAATGATTTAAAACATTAGTCCTGTTGGGAAATGGGAGGGTTGCCTGTGTGTCTTCCACTGAGCTGACTGTGCTGTAGGTCATTAAAATAGCAAATTCGCAGGGAATCTTCTCTGTATAACAGACGTGTTTTCTGCTTTCTTAAGATATAATTTCTTGCTTCTTTGCTCGTTTGCGTTAGTTAAACAGCATCTATCAAAGCATTTCATTTAAGCAAAAATTGCTGCTTCAACTAAGAGGTAATCAGCAGTGGCAGGTGAAAGCAGAAATTGACCTATAAGAAACAGAAATGTTTAAAATATATTAAAAAAATTGTCTTAACTCTCATTTCTTTTCTGAATAAAAAGGTTAAATCAAGTTTTCAGGCTTTTTCTTTCCTTTGCTGGGGTGCCTTCCCTGGGGAAGTAAAATAATTTGAAGAAATACTTTATTGGGATGAGAATGTTGCTTTCCTGACCTTCCAGCTCATAATCCAGGAGCTCTAAGCTCTTCTGTCCTTGTTGGTAGAAAAAGAAGGCAGCCACCAGCTAGTTTTTTGAATGGGATAAAAGAGATAGGCACCAGCTAGCTGTTAAATGGGGTGCAAACATTTCTCCTAAATTTGGGTTTCATATTAGATACATTATGCAGATGATAAATATGCAAGCTTTAATTGAGAATTCATCTCTGAAATCACAAAGTACTTGCTTTCTGATGCTTAACTATTAAATCTGTGTTTTGAAAATTTAAAGTATGTGCATCTTCATGGCATGTTTTTGAATTTTTGGGTTATTTTTGTTTTGAACATTGCAGGTCTTCAAATAAATGAATTTCCAAATTCAGAGAATTGAGCTTTGCGGTTCTGCCATGTCTGACTTTCAGTTAGTTGAAAATGGCTTTATTGCTAAAGAACTACTTTATTTTTCACACTTCAGTGCTGAACTTATAGCAGCACTTACGTGTAGTCAGCATTTTTAAAATTATAGGTAGTCACTGTTTGACTGTTAATAACCAGTGAATAAACATAGTCAATTTATATTCATTATGATGGTGATATTTATTTGTAACAAAGTGTTCTTGGACATTGATGCAATTGTGAAGTTATCTGTATTTCTAGGAAAAAGTATTTCTTGGAAGAGATGTGCAGCCTGGGAATGGGAAATGCAGTTCAATCATAAATTTTTGAAACAAAGTTGTAAGCAAAATAATTTTCAGGTGTGACTTCTCAGAATTTTCACTTCTGAATCAAAAATTCTCCACTGTAACTAGGCTTGATTTTGAAAGTTTTCTTTTTCCTTATACAGAAATAGTTTTGCAACAGCTTGTTCTGTAGAAGTGTCTTTTCTAGCAAAATTTCCAAATGCAAATTTTCCTTTGGACATATGTTTGTTGAATTTACTGGCTTCCAGGAAAGGAAAATTTGCTGGTCATTTGCTGTTCAAGTATCTGTTAATACAGGAGACCCCTTAGAACAACACTTGCTTTTCAAAAGCATTAATGTGACTTTCTTCAAAGAGGTAGCTTCCTTGTAAGAGATGGCGTTCCTCAAAGGAGAAATCTGGCAAGTTCTCTTCTCAGTCTTTAGTTCTCTTGCCCTGGCTTTCATCAAGGTGCCATCACCATGTGGATATTGCGGCATCCAGAACATGTAGTCATGAACCCCCGTAATTTTTCTTTTTGAACTTCTAGATGTTCCTCATCAGCCTCATTTTTGGGAGATATTACACAAAACAGAGTTTCCAAAGAATGGAGGTACTTTAACTTTCTTAGGAATTCTGTTTCACAATTAAAACCTTTTTTTCAGTTTATTCTTCAGAGTATGAGTATTGCAGATGATGTTCTCAGCTGGCTGAGGAGAGTGCATTGCTGCTTTTATCAGTTACCTGCTGATGTTAACTGGTACTAAAAACTTAATCTGTCTCTGTACATAACAGTAGAAGACAAGTACCCCTGCGTTTATTAGTGTAAAATATTCTCTTGCTGCCTAGTGCATGATTGTTTCTGAATCAGCTTGTTGGTTTCTCTTTATCCTGCTCTCCTTGGCTTCCTCTCTGGTCTTGGTATTTTCTGTTTCTTTCTGCAAAGGAAATTTCTAAATGAAGCTGATAGCGTACCAAGCTGCATCTTTTATTCTGGATTTAATTGGTGAAAAAGCCCTCTCATAACTTGAGGTTGAGTTGAAACAAGCCTAAATTGCTTGTTCTAACACTTCAGGTTTATAAAATTTGTGTTAAATTGCTGTGTAAGTAACCAGGAGCGGCTGCCAAGAGAATTCTGCCTAGAAGTTGTAACACTTTGAAGGACTCTATTATGCTGTTTTTAAAAGCCCCACCTGTATTGGTTCATTCAAGGAGAAAAAAAATTGTTTGCTAAGTGAAATTTGTAAATAACTTCACAAACACTACAAATTATGGCAGTATAAAAATTGCAAAATGCTAAAACCGAAATACGTTATCCTCATAGGTAACAGCATTTCACTTTACAGGACCTGGGGGTTTTTGCTCATTTTTGCACTTTTTTCAGCATTTGGTGTTACAGTTGGCACTGTCGAATTCAAAACTGGTAAAGTTAGTTTAATTCTTACAACTGTACAATTTAGGTTAATATTTCTGCAAGTCAGCTGGTGTTTAAATGCTGGTATTACTTGAATTTTATTTTGGCAAATATCTTTCCAAACTGTTTTTATCTGTGGTTTCAAAAGAAGTAGCTTGTGTAAATTTGTGTGTTCCTTTTAAAGGTATATATGGACATGATTGTAAAAAAAAATTGAAAATATATATTTTCTTGCAGAAAGATGTTAAAAGTAGTTTTGGTTTTTTTTTTCAAAAAAGTAATTTTGAGACTGAAGCTAATACTGTATAATCATGAGAAGATAGAGTGCTTCAGGCATATGAACATTGCGAGGCAAAGCTGAAGGTGGTTTAAGTTATTGATAACATCTGCTCCTCAGGGCTAAAAATGACTACTGTAAATTTTTAATTTCAGCAAATAATATAAATTAACTAAATTTTATCATTTGGATTGAATTAAAAGTGTATGGAAAAGTGAAAGACAAAGTTGAGTATCTGAGCAGTCTCAAGTGTCTGGAGTGCAATGTGACAGGGAATAGCAAAGATTTCACAGCAAGTGTTACATAAGCAGTACTGCATTTCTCTTGGCGTTAGAGGTATGGTGATTTTCTTCGTGCCAGGAAAGTGCCAGTGTGGGAGGGTAAGACCTATATAGGAAAAGTATGGCAAGTTGACTGAAGGTATACTAAGTATCAAGGTGATGTATAAATGTTGTGAGGTTTAAACAGCTCAAGGACCATGGCAGATTAAAAAATGGAGTTCTGCGTGCAGATTTCTTTCTGTTACTGATAATGTCATTAGCTTGTTTAAACTCTTTTGCTTTAAATGTCTGAGGTATTAAGATTTTTATAATTTCTAGCATTTTATACTGTGAAAACAAATTAATAGTGTTTTATTTTCAAGTTAGTCACACAGTGTTTGAATGTCAAGCACATCCAGGAATATTTCTTCAGCAGTTTTGTTGTTAACATTTGAAGGCTTTAGTTGCTGTTTAATAGAGGTGTATTTTGACAATGTTTAACTTTGTGAGGCTTGCTGTGAATCAGACTAGCAGGAAGGTCAGAGAAATTACTGAAACATGCATCAACGTCACAGAGAATAGGAATAATGTCTGATTCTCAATTTAAGAACCATGCCTGTCTCTTGCTTTAATTTCCACAGCTTTTTAATAAAACCTAGGGTTGCTGTAACTGAGATTAAGTAATGATGTTTGTTTTGCATGATTTATTGAGATGTTTCATCAATGTTGAGAAAGGCACAAGATCATGTACTTAATATGCTCCCCACTTGCATGTAATGTTTTAAGGTTGGCTGACAAAAAAAGTGTAATGCGTGCTAGAGTGGAAAATAACATTGTAACAATTAGAATAGCTTACAGGAAGGGAAGGTGACTTCCCTTTAAAAACAAAATTATTTTACTTAGTCTCCTTCTCAAGCGTGCATACTCGCATGCACTAGGACGACTGAGACTTGCTCCAAAGAATTTTGCTTAGCGTGTAGTCTCACCATCCAGTGTCACTTCTGTCCTTCATCTCCTGATCTGCATGTCCTGAGAAACTGCACATATATAAGTTCGAGGATCTTGATGACCTCCTAATTTGACTTCCACCAGTACACACTGCTCTGTCAGCCCTTGTATTGTCATTGAGGGGGACTTCTTACAAGGGCATGTAGTGACAGGAAAAGGGGGAATGACTTTAAGCTGACAGAGGAGAATGGCTTTTAGCTGACTGAGGGTAGGTCTAGATTAGGCATTAGGAAGAAGTTCTTCCCTGTCAGGGTAGCAAGACACTGAAACAGGTTGCCCAGAGAAGCTGTGGCTGCCCCATCCCTGGAGATGTTCAAGACTTTGTTGGATGGTGGCAGGGGGGTTGGAGCTAGATGATCTTTAAGGTCCTTTCTAACCAAACCATTCAATGATTCTGTAAGGTAACAAACACTACAAAGGAAAATGCTAAAGAGAAAAAATCTATCCAACCCTCTATTGCTCATAAATGGAAATTGCTTTCTGTTTCTGCCACACCAAATTCAGTGGTTTATATATCAATGACTACAAAACGAGTACATAACATTTTAATTGAAAATAGATTTGGTAAAATCAGAATGATTGAAAACCGGTAGGATAATTGTATTAAAGGAGTACAATTATACAGAGTAGCTATTTCTATTTAGGAAGATTAGTAGATGAGAGAGAACTGGACTGATCCCTGCTTGTTGAAGAGTTTTCAGTAACCTTGAGCTGTGGGATATTGACCGAGTGAAGATCATTAAGCTAACAGTGAAGTCTAGGTGTTGGATCCATGCAGTTCCATTAGAAATCACTGGAGCAAATGTGTGTTTAGCACCCTCACAAGCATATGTCTAAAGGTATTTTGAGAATTCTGTTTGGAAGGTCTTATGCAGCCAGTTCTGACATGAAGGGTGCAATCTCTTACCTTGGTATTTCAATTTTGGATCATGTTTGGCTCATGCAGTATGCTTAGACATGAATTACAGATTGGAAGTTGTTAATAGACTAACCCTATGATCGTGGTGGTTTAACATCAGCATGAGCAAACAGTGTCCTAACAGATATATTGGATGTTTCAGAAAGATTTCAGTAAAACTAACTTACTTCCCTGAAGCTGAAGTTGGAGGGGAGGGGAGGGGAAGAATCAGCAGCAGTTCTTAAATGCAGGTAGAAGGTGATGGAAAGTGAGGGGTTTTTTGGGTTTGTTTTTTTTTTTTTCTTCATTAAAAACAACCCTCCCAAAACAAATAAAAACAGCTACCACAGTTACTCAAAAATAAAACCCAAACCAATCAAACGCACAAGACTCTTGAAATACTGCAGTCTGTAATGAGGACAGACTTTGAGAGAAAGACCCAATCCAGTATCTAGTAAAATAAGTGTGCATGTTCCCATTATTTTAAGTTGTTGCATTTCATGACAAACATGAAGGGAAATAACTTCAGAAATTGTGTGTATAAAATATTGATTAAAAAAAAAAGGCAGAACTAAAGGGATGGATGACTGTGCAGAAAGGAATAGAGACTAAAAACAGGAACCAGTCAATCCTCAGAGATTAAAGGGGAAGTATGTGAAGAAATGTTGATTTGGATAGAAGGTACTTTTTGGGGGGTTGGTTGTTTACAAATGAGCTAAGACAGAGAGGCACCCAGTGTCTGGTAAGTCTCAGAAGTTTGAAAACCATGCCACATTCGTTCTGAAAGCATGAGAACCCATGTTCTACCTTTCCATGTGGCTGTGGAGATCCATGTAGAAAGACATTAGCAAAAGCCTCTGTCCTGAGCAGCCTGTTTAGTGCAAGCAAAGACTGGGATCTCTGAATCATAGAATCATAGAATAGTTAGGGTTGGAAAGGACCTTAAGATCATCTTGTTCCAACCCCCCTGCCATGGGCA